>CAUYPK010017876.1:0-18159 GCA_963574355.1 Loris lydekkerianus | reverse complement strand
TCTCCATTTCTCTTCTTCTTTGTGGGTTTGGGAGCGTTCAAAAGCTTTGTCTTCAATGTCAGAAATCCTTTCTTCTGCTTGCTCCATTCTGTTACTGAGGGATTCTACTGTGTTTCTCAGATCTTTGAGGGATGCAACTTCTTGTTTCAATGATTCAAAGTCTTTGGTCATTTGCTCTTTGAATCCATTGAATTCTTGAGATAACCTACATGACTATTTTTAAAGACAGTTTCTCACTCTGGCTCCAACTTGTCTTGAACCCATGAGATTAAGCAATCCACCCACCTCGGTCTCCCAAAGTGCTAGGATTACAGAGATGAGCTACCACACCTGGTCTACTTTTCAAACTTTCATCCAAATTCAACCTTGCCCTTAAGGAGGTATCTAGGTGCCCCTATCTCCCACCACACATTTTCTTATTCCCCATCCCCTACCCTGACTGACAGCCTCAAAAGAAAGACACCTTTTGTTCCTCCGGACAGTTTCAAATAAAAATAAATACAACTTGGCTGGGCATGGTGTCTCATGCCTATTATCCTAGCACTCTGGGAGGCCAAGGTGGGTGAACTGCTTGAGCTCAGGAGTTGGAAACCAGCCTGAGTAAAAGTGATAGCCCATCTCTACTAAAAATAGAAAAAACTAGGTAGGCATTGTGGTGGATGCCTGTAGGTCAGGGGAGGCAGATGTCCCCTGCAGGTTGACAGCAGCTACCTGGGAGACTGAATGTGGAGAATGATTTGAGCACAGGAGTTTGTAGTTGCTCTGAGCTAGGCTGATGCCACACACTCTAGCCCAGGCAACAGAGTGAGAGACATTGTCTCAAAAAAATAGAACATTTAAAAATAAATAAATAGACCTTACTTTATTCTCTCCAAACCAGTTCTGTGGGGTTCTCAGGAGGGAATCCTTGAAACCTTTCCAGGATTGATCTCAGAGTTTCAGTTGCAAATGTTCAAACTGCAGATGACATCTGCCTCCCCTGACCTACCCACTGTGAGGCATGGGAGTGGTTGTCAGCCAGCACTACCCTGATTACAAAACTTGAGCTCATTTAGAAATCAAACCTCCAGGACCCACCTGCTCTGGGATGTTCTGAGAGGATAAGACTGAATCCCATGACAGGCATGGGAACATTCTCTCTCTCTTCTCATTTTCTAGTGTTTTCTTAAAACACTAACTTCTGTCCACACTTTATCCTCTCAGAGAATCTAGAAACTACTCCCAGCTCTGCCTCTTAGGGAGGGTTGACCCTATGACCAGACAGATGGGAGTAAAGGTCACTCTGATTGCTCGCTGTCTGGCAGAGACCTATCCAAACACTGTTTTCTGATTTTGTTCCCATGCCTCAGGGGGAGTTGGGTGAGGGCTCAGGGCCTGCCTTCTGGAGGCCACCATCTGTCTGTGTCTCATCTCTGTGTTTGATAGGGATGAGGACAGAGACTCCCTTCCAGCAGAGGAGTGCAAAGTGTGCTCTGAAGAGCAGCCCTCCCCACCCACAGGTAGAAACAAAGGGCCAAACTCTGGTTGGTAACGGCCCCTTCCCAGGCCACAGGTGTGAGCTATGTTCTCTGGTTTAGATTTACCATTTCTAAAGATGCACTTTGGGCTCGGCACCCGTAACTCAGTGATTAGGGTGCTGGACACATGCACCTCAGTCTGGTGGATTCTAAACTGGCCAGGGCCTGCTAAACAACAATGACAACAATAACAAAAAAAAAATAGCTGGGCATTGTGGCGAGTGCCTGGAGTCCCAGCTACTCGGGAGGCTGAGGCAAGAGAATCACTTAAGCCCCAGAATTGGAGGTTGCTGTGAGCTGTGACACCACAGCCCTCTACCGAGGGTGACAAAGTAAGACTTTGTCTCAAAAAAATAAATAAAGGTGCACTTTGATTTCTATTAGACTTACATGCCTCCTTCTCTGTCTTTTTTTTTTTTTTTTGCAGTTTTTGGCCAGGGTTGGGTTTGAACCTGCCACCTCCAGCATATAGAGCCAGTGCCCTACTCCTCTGAGCCACAGGCGCCACCCTCTACTCCTTGATTGATTCAGAACCAGAAGGGAGGAAGCGTGTGATCACTCAGCTTTCCTAAGATGAGAATGAGATGAGGAGAACTGCTTAGCAGGGAATTCTACTCCCTTGCTTCTTACAGCCCTCTGATTCAGAGTCCATTGTGATACATTTTCTTAGCCATATCATCTCCATCCCCACCCCTAGTTTACACCTTCCCCAACCCCATGCGAGCTGTAGGATTTGTCAGACGCATCCTGTGAGCACGAGAGCCCACAAAGTTGGACATGAGGATCTTGGTACCACAGGCCATGTCCTATTCCAGTCCCTCTCAGTGCCCCTCTGGCTCTGATTTGGGGTCACCATGGATTACCAGGGTGTTTGGCATGTTCCAAGGGCCTTTAACCCCAGATACACTTAAGTATGTGTGATTTATCTTGCATCGTTATCAATGTGAACAAGAACAGTGGAACATTTTACGAATTCTTATTATTCCTTTAAAAAATCATCTTGAGGGCTGGGTGTGGTAGCTGTAATCCCAGCACTTGGGAGGCCAAGGCGGGTGGATTGCCTGAGCCCACAGTTTCAATACCAGCCTGAGCCAGAGCAAGACCTCGTCTGTAGCCTGGAGTTGTAGTCCCAGCTACTTGGGAGGCTGAGGCGTCACAGGCCATGGTTTGAGGTTGCTGTGAGCTGTGATGCCATGGTGCTGAAACTCTGTCTCCAAAAAATTAAAAAGAAAATCATCTTGGGAATTCTGTGATTTATTGTTCATCAGTGCAAACTTTCATAAGAATAAACACTTTTATCTTTTAGGCAAACATTCAGTGGATTACTTTTAAAGAAAGATACATTTTTGTTTCTCACATAACAAGTGGGTTTATAGGACAATAACTCTAGAATTCAATTACATTCTCAGAGCTTTCTGGCACAAGGTGTCTTTGAGATATCTCACAAAAAGCAATGAAATGAAATAATAACTATTGTTTTTATGGCTACATTGTTGGCTGCCTGGCTGTCATGGCCATCTTCCAATCATAATAATTTTAATCCATCTACATATTTCTCACCTATGACTCAGCTGACTGACCTATAACAGGAAAATTGACGTCTCAGACTTTTGAGGACTCAGGCTTAGTAAGTCTCATGCCATTCCACTCTAGAAGTGGACTTTATTTATTTATTAATTTATTTTTTGAGGCAGAGTGTGGTGATGTCATAGCTCACAATAACCTTACTCTTGGGCTCAAATAATCCTCTTGCCTCAGCCTCCCACATAGCTGGGACCCAACACAATGCCCAGCTAGGTTTTTTTTAGAGACTAGGTCTCACTCTGGCTCAGGCTGGTCTCAAACTCCTGAGCTCAGGCTATGTACCCACCTCGGCCTCCCAGAGTGCTGGGGTTACAGGTGTGAGCCACCTCACCTGGCCTAGAAGTGGACTTTAAAAAATAGTAATAAATCAATTGCAAAAGTCTTATTTTGCAATTGATCACATTCTTAGCCATAAAGGCTACAGAATGAAGTTCATTTGCATGGCTTTTTGAAGAGATGTTGTATTTAAATATAAACCACGTATTTTCCTAAAGTATGTTGCTATATTGCTTTTATTTGTTTATTTTTTATTTCAGATTAATGTAAGGGTACATACAATCAGGTTACATTGTTTGCATTTGTTAGGTAAATTACAAGTTATAGTTGAGCCCTTCACCCAGGAGGTGTGCCGTATACCCCTATATTATACCTGATAGGCGAGAACTTACCAACCCCCCCCTTCTTTAATTTAAATGTGTTTTTCTCTTGTATGGACAAGTAGTTGTTCATCTATTAGTTTCATCTTAATATTGAGTACATTGGATCCTTGCTTTTCCATTCTTGTGATACTATACTTAAGAAAATGTTCCCCAAATCCTTCAAGGTAAATATAAAAGATGTAAAGTCTCTGTTTTTCTTCATGGCTGAATAGTATTCCATGCTATATATACACCACGGTTTATCCATTCATGGGTTGATGGAAACTTGGGTTGTTTGCACATCTTTGTGATTGTGAACTGAGCTACTATAATGTCCTTATGGCAACATGTTTGATATTGCTTTTAATAGGTATTTCTAATAAAAAATGTTCTTATATTTGAATGAGTAACAATTCTGCTTGAAATAACTTGAAAAAGAGTGTTGCTCAGTCAGGAAAATATCACATGCGTATAGAAACACTTAAAGTATTTCCCTGTTAGAGGATTTCACCAGCTCCACCAATGACACAGGATAGAAAATTTGCAATTTTCTGTTGCTCCCTCCTTTTCTGTTCTCATGCAGCTTGGTGTTTCTAAGTCACGAAATCTTCCCTGCATGACCTTCCCAATTGCTCACTCCTTTTTGCTTCTTTGGTCACAGATTTGTCACTCTGTACCATTACTTTTGCAGGAGCTTTCTAACTATAGTCCCATTCTTAGACCCAGGCAAGAGGAACCTTTGTCCTGACTCCTGCAAAGCAAGGATATTGCAGAGGTGAGGGGCATGCTGGTTGGAGTTCAGCTGCCCATGTCTAGCCCATCATTGGAATACCATTGTTTGGAGCCTGGAATTTCTTGTCCAGTCTTGACCCTGATTCTAGAGACCCTGCAGGCTGTTTCTGGGGTTTGGTCTCTCAGCAGTGAACATTGCAAATCCCCAGAGGATACTCACCTCTAGGTCCCAAGAGTGGCTTGGGCAGGCTGTTTGAAGGAGTGTGGATAGGGATATGGGTGTGGGAACTCACCTCTCACATAGAGAGATGCCTTCATGGTGCTAGATGGTGTAAGGAAAGAGAAGGAAAGACAAGGAGATGGGCTGTGCACAGGCCCAACACCAACGGCTGCGAGTCAGTTTCACCTCTCCCTGGGATGCCACATTTTGTGTGGGACTCTGATTTTAAACTTAAACCTGGCTTTCTAGGTTGTTATAAAGATACATTTGTCAAGGTAGTAGGATAGAACATATTTTTTTAACACTTGGTCAACTTTGTTTATAACTTTTATTTATCTATTTATTTTGTTTATAACTTTTAAATGTTTAGACATAGGTTGTATGGACCTCTGTATTCTTGCCCCAAACCCTATAAAGGGGAGCAGCAGGCCTGCCTAACTGGTCTCCCAATACCCTCCTAAGCACGAAGGTGTATCTGCGGTATCTTAGTTTTTAATCTGAGACTCTTTGGAAACACGCTTCAAAGTTTTGCCCTCAATTTTTCATTTTGTGTCATTTACAAAGAGATGAAAAAGAAAGCCAAATTACTAAGGAGGCCACAGTCCCATTTCTATGAAGTAGGAGAGCTACATAGTAGCATAGAGCAATCAGCCACCTGTATTTGTATAACACTTCATACAAAGTTCCTCCATCTCCATAAGGTAGCATAGTTACAATACCATTCTCATTTTATAGACGAGAAAGCAGAGGCTTGGAGAAAGTGAGTGATTAGTAAGTTCCCTAAAAATACATAGCTAGTAAATAGAAGAGTGTCTCCTAAGGCCAGGTTCCAAATTCTTGCTTCTAAAGGGTACAGGACCCAGACTTACCCCAGGACATATAGATGCACATTTTATATTTGGAAAAGCTACCCTAGGAAAGCACATTTGGCTTCCAGGTATGATCTGGCATTGACAAATGTTTCTTAGGAAAGTTGTCCAACAGAGGTGAAGCCTCAGTTTCCACCTTTAAAATAAAGGCATTAAAGTAGATAATCTCTAAGCTTTCTTCCAGTTCTGTAGTTCTTTTATAGGCTATACCCCAGATTGCTTTTCACATTTGTGAAAACAGCCTTGAAACCCAGGCAACACAGTTGTGTTATATAATGAGCTTTGTCAAATGGCCCCAGGTGTCCTCCCTTCTCCCCCTGTCAATCAGATCAATGGGCACCAGTTTATTCAGAAGTTAAATATGAACATTGCAGGCTGGGTGTGGTGGCTCATGCCTGTAATCCTAGCACTCTGGGAGGCAGAGGCGGGCAGATTGCCTCAGGGGTCCTCAAACTGCGGTCCCTCGAGCCACATGAGGCAGTGTGATTATATTTGTTCTCGTTTTGTTTTTTTACTTCAAAATAAGATATGTGCAGTGTGCATAGGAATTTATTCATAGTTTGTTTTTTTTTTTAACTATAGTCTGGCCCTCCAACGGTCTGAGGAACAGTGAATTGGCCCCCTGTTTAAAAAGTTTGAGGGTGCCTGCACTTAGCTCAAAAGTTTGAGACCAGACTGAGCAAGAGTGAGACCTCCCCCCATCTCTAAAAAACTAGCTGGGCATAGAAGTCCCAGCTAGTTGGTAGTCTGAGGCAAAAGAATCTCTCTCTTTTTCTTTGTTTTTGTAGAGACAGAGTCTCACTTTACCGCCTTTGGTAGAGCGCCGTGACGTCACAGGACTCACAGCAACCTCCAGCTCTTGGGCTTTTGCGATTCTCCTCACGAGCAGCTGGGACTACAGGCGCCCACCACAACGCCCGGCTATTTTTTGGTTGCAGTTCAGCAGGGGCTGGGTTTGAACCCGCCACCCTCGGTATATGGGGCCGGCGCCTTACTCACTGAGCCACAGGAACCACCCGGCAAAAGAATTTCTTAAACCCAAGAGTTTGAGGTTGCTGTGAGCTATGATACTACAGAACTCTACTAAGGGCAACAAAGTGAGACTCTGTCTCAAAAAAAAAAAAACCAACATTGGGACAAAATGGCAAACCAATTGTATTTTTGTTGTTGTCGCTATTTCCAAGCATTTTTTAAGGACAAGATCATAGGGAATTATTTTCCACAGTATACCAATTCCAAGAAATAGTAATTACATCTTTCTGAAAAAGGAGTTTTTTTAGTCAATGGGATTTTTTGTAGACATCCTTTAATATTCATGTGGATTATTAATTATTAATCTCTGTGAGGTAGATTTCCCATTTCCAGGAACTAGTGCCTCTCAGAACACAGTTTTGAGAAACACCATTATAAAGCTTTTGGAATCCAGTGATTTTGCTTGCACCTCAGAGTTTATCTCAAAAGCCAAGTGTAGGTTTTTAAGATGGCTGTAGTTACTAAACATGATATAAGACGACAAGGTTATCTGTTCATTTTTAATAAAAATGCAAGAATGTACCTGTCAAAAAAATATATACCTGTCTACATTGCAGTTCTGCAAGTCCTTCCTTAGAAGAAGGTATATTTTATGTAATGCCCAATCAAATCCACCATGCTGACTGGTAGAATGAGGCAAATTGGCTTAAAAGTTCTAGAAATAGTCTTTCAAAATTACATTCTGTACTGAATGTGATCCACAGAAGAAAATGCTCTTCTTATTTAATGATCATACTCCTCAATTTTTAATCCAAACTTGGTTCACTTACATTTTTATCAAGCTTAACCCCTAATGACTTTTAGCTATTTTTGAAAGTCAAATCTATTATTGTGGCAGGCTGTATTTTCTGAAGATGCTTGCAAAAATCCCATCCCACATTCTTTTCTTAAGATCTTGAGCCAGATCCTAAAAATATCATGTACTTCTGCCTGGCTCTCTTGGAATACTTGTTCTTAGAAACCAGCTGCCATGCTGTGAGGAAGCTCAAACTAGCCAATAAAGAGACGCTACTGTTGGCTATGTACGGTGGCTCACACCGGTAATCCCAACACTCTGGAAGGCCAAGGTGAGTGGATTGCTTGAAATCAAGAGTTCGAGACCGCCGGAGCAAAAGAGAGAACCCATCTCTAAAAATAGCCTGGCATTGTGGCAGGCACCTGTAGTCCCAGCTACTCAGGAAGCTGAGGCAAGAAGATGGCTTGAGCCCAAGAATTGGAGGTTGCTGTGAACTAGGGCGCCATGACACTCTACCGAGGACAACCAAGGGGGACTCTGTCTCAAAAAATAAAAGAGAGAGAATGAGAGAGACACCCCACTGAGAGACCATGTGTAGGTGTGCCAAGTGAACAGTCCACACCAACTACCAGACATATGAATAGAGATGTCTCTATCTGACTTCAACCTTTAGCTGTTGAGGCGGCACCCATAGCTCAGAGGGTAGGTCTTCAGCTACATACATGGAAGCTAGTGGGTTTGAACCAGCCCGGACCTGCTAAACAATGACAACTGCAATGAAAAACAGCCGGGTGTTGTGGTGGGCGCCTGTAGTCCCTGCTACTTGGGAGCCTGAGACAAGAGAATCGCTGAAGCCCAAGAGTTGGAGGTTGCCGTGAGCTGTGATGTCACAGCACTCTACCGAGGATGACATAATGAGACTTTGTCTCAAAAAAACAAAAACAAAAACAAAAAACCTTGAGCTGTTGAATCACCCCAGCCTTCTTCCCAGCTGAGGACCCAGCTATCATATCACAGGGCAGAAACGAGCTGTCCTTTCTCTGAGAATTCCTAACCCACAAAAATTTGTAAGCAAGTTGATTATTCTATGCCTTTAAACCAGTAGTTCTCAACCTGTGGGTCACAACCCCTTTTTAACGATGAAAATACATTGCGGCATTAGGAAGATTGAGTACCACTGCTCTAAACTTTGGGGTGTTTTTTTTAAAGCAGCAATAATAACAAAACAACCACTAAAGGATAAAACTGTTCCTGCTGAGGAAATTCAAATGAATGTCCCCCCGAAGTTTTATTTTATGATTTTTTTTTTTTTTTTTTTTTGGAGATAGAGGCTTACTCCGTTACCCAGGCTAGAGTGCTGTGGCATCAGCCTGCCTCACAGCAACCTCAAACTCTTCAGTTCAAGGGATCCTCCTGCCTCAGCCTCCTAATTAGCTGGGACTACAGGCAACAGCCAAGACACCCACCTAATTTTATTTATTTTTAGTGGAGATGAGGTTTCACTTTTGCTCAGGCTGATCGCAAACTCTTGAACTCAAGGAATCCTTATGCCTTGGCTTCCCAGAATGCTAGGATTACAGGCATGAGTCACCACACCTAACCTGTTTCTTGAATCTTTAGATTTAAGATTTATAATACTAGAATCTTAGATCTCTTTGTATTAAAGATTTTTTGATTGGTATGCCAATGACCAGCATTTTAACAGCTGAATTTCCCCAGGAGATACAGGACCTAAATAATAATTGATTTGTTTAATGGTAAATTTCCAGAGATTTCAGAATTCTAAAACTCTCAAGATGTTCAACCCTATGTCTAGAAGCAGAGCTTGTGAAATCAAATGCCTTTGGGGATAAGACAAATAATAAAAATGAGTCAAGTGCAGTTGTGGGGCCTGAAGGAAACTAGAGGATTCCAATAAAATTATTGTTGTGGGACTTCTACAGAGAAGTGACCTGGTCTCAGTCCCCTTCTGAAATTGTAAAGGAATCCCCACTGGCCTATTGCAATCCCCACTTCCTGCCAGATCTCTTTTTCAAGCTCCAAAAAATACACTCAGAACTCTAGGACATCCCCAGAATCTGTATTCTTTGGATGTTGAAATGTGGATTCAAGTGTTATTCTCAAGTAGAACACACTGAGCCTGATAAATATGCTGGCGCTACAGGGCAGTCTTGATTAGACTCTTCAGCAGAAAATTAGTCTGAGAACTAGAAATGGGTCATTTGCTCCATGGGATGCCATCAAGTTTCCAGAAATAAAATCCCTTTATCAATTCATAAAGTTGGCTCAGAACTTCCTCAGAATTCTGGGCTCTGTGACTGAGAGCTCCCCTGCCTCACTGACACTTCTGATATATACATTCATAGCAATCTGAGAATAAACCAGTGATTTCTTGCTTGTTGTCTTTTTAATTTCAATTAATTGATTATTAATTTAATGGTCATCTTCTTTTCCAGACCAGAAGCCTCCCTGGAGGTAGTCCTTAACTGTCTTGTTTACTGCTGTATCTCTAGCACTCAGCTCGGGGCCCAGCATACATCAAGAACACAGTAACATTTAGCCAATGAATAAACAGTGTCCCATTTATTTAGTCACTAAACATATGTTGAACACCTGTGTTTCAGGTGTTGATTCTGGAAGTGGGGACAATGTCATAAGCAATACAGACCCAAGTCTATCCTTGTGGCACTTACAATCTAGAGGTGAGAGAGTAATGGAGACTAAGTAAATAAACTCAAATAATTTCTTATAGTTTAATAGTTATGAAGAAAACAAAATGGTATACAGATGTAGAGAGGAGAGTCAGAGGAAAAACAAAGACTGTGACCCTATGAGCTGACTAATGGATGACAAGAAAACAGGTATTTATTTGTTTATTTATTTGAGGCAGAGTCTCACTATGTCACCCTGGGTAGAGTGCTTTGGCATCACAGCTCACAGCAACCTCCAACTCTTGGGCTTAAGGGATTCTCTTGCCTCAGCCTTCCAAGTAGCTGGGACTACAGGTGCCTGCCACAATGCCAGGCTGTGTTTAGTTGTAGTTATCTTTGTTTGGCGGGCCCAGGCTGGATTCGAACATGCCAGCTCCAGTGTATGTGGCTGGTGCCTTAGCCAGTTGAGCTACAGGTGCTGAGGAGGAAAACAGATACTTAATTTAAATAAAGGAGGAAGGCAGTGAGATGAATGTTCCAGTAGAAGAACTAGCCAGTGCAAAGACCCTGAGGCAGAATTCAACTTGGCTTATTTAGGCTACCTGACACATTGAAAAGATAGTGTGCAGGGGCATAGTAGGAAAAAGGTCACACAGTAGGGGGTACAGTTGTCAGGAGAGAGCACAGAAGGCCCTATAGCCAGAAGAGAGACTAGATTCCAGGAAAAGCAGGAGTGTAACAAGAGTTAAGAAGGCCAGGCAAAGAAGCTCACACCTGTAATCCTGGTGCTTTGGGGGGCTAAGGTGGGAGGATTTCTTGAGGCTAGGAGTTTGAGAACAGCCTGAGCTAGAGTGAGACTCCCTCTCTACGAAAAATAGAAAAATTAGCTGGGAGTGCCGGCATGTACCCTTAGTCCCAGCTACTTGGGAGTTGAAGCAGGGGGGATCGCTTGAGCACAGGAGTTTGAGGTTGCAGTAAGCTGTGATGACACCACTGCACTCCAGCTCAGGCAAGACTCTATCTTAAAAAAAAAAAAAAAAAAGAAAACAGAAAAAAAAAAAAAAAGAATCCAAGGGGATTGGGGTAGGCCCAAGCCTGTCTTTCATAGACCTAAAATAACATGGAATTACACATACAACAAGAACAGAAACTTGACTAGTTTCAGCTGCAATCTTGCAGGGGCTAACTCTCAGGCTTCCCTACTGAGTGGCTGAACTTTAGGACTCCTGCCCTTTAGGCTGCCTTTCTTGGGGAACAATTGCCAGCAATACAGCACAGCAGGGAGTGGTCCGCATCTCACTAGCTCTAGACAAATCTAGTTCGGCCTTCCTGTGGGGCAGATAACAACTTAGCAACACGAATGTTAGGGTATTAGGTTCACTATCATTATCACTATAACAATAAAAACCATCCGGAGAGGAATCCGGCTGCGGTATTGAAAACCAGGCCTTAATAGCAAAACTATTTTGGGTTAGCCAGGCTATGCCAGTTCAAGAGCCCCCACCCTCAACAAGCCAAGGAGCCCTGATGTGCGAGTGTCACTAATTAAGTCCCCTGCGGGCTCCTCCCTCCCACAGACTCCGCCCTCCGCCTTGCTCTATTTACAGTAGACGCAGCCCGACCTCGTCTGCAGTTTGCTGCTGCTGCCGCCGCCGCCGTGCCTGGCCTCTCAGCTCACATCTCTCCCTCTGAGGCAGAGAAAACTCCCGGCTGGCGTGGACGCGAGTTCGTAGGTATGTGCCTGGAGAAAGGCAGGGGTAGAAAGGGGGCTGGGGGGTACAGAGATAACAATGAGAAGGGATGCGTGGGGGCGCGTGGCGGGTGCGGGGGGAGGTTAAAGAGGCTGGCAAGACAAGGGGACAGAAAGCTTTGTAGTAGGACGAGGTGAGAGAGTCATCTGGAGTATTCAAGGAGATTGAAGAGGAGGTTGGGGAGTAGACCCGGAAGCTTGAAAGGGACTCGTGTGCATTTTATGTTAAAAGGTGATTGTGGTAACTTGTAGTTTTTAAGCGAGTAGCATGATCCTTTAAGAGAGACAGCAGAATTAGAGCTTTGGAGTAAAGTTTTGCAAATTTGAGAAACATTTCGTGTAAACTTCTCATTCCGTAGTAACAACTCTACTACATTACAGCCAATGACTTTGCAATGATAGGTGACCAGCTCGAGCCATTCAGGTTAATAAGTACTGGGGGAAGAGACTCTGGGGCAGTTTCCGTGGTAAATGTAAAACTTCAAAATAATCCATCTAGGGATTTGCAAGCGGAAAAGGAATTTAAACATCTTCTAATGTACAGGGGCCCAAACCGATCCACTTGCCTGGATGTGTTCTTTGTTCTGCTCAGGGTTAACTTTTTATTTTTAATAAGAAGACTTTCAGGGCAGCGCCTGTGGCTCAGTGAGTAGGGCGCCGGCCCCATATACCGAGGGTGGCGGGTTCGAACCCGGCCCCCGCCAAACTGCAACAAAAAATAGCAGTGCGTTGTGGCGGGCGCCTGTAGTCCCAGCTACTCAGGAGACTGAGGCAAGAGAATGGCCTAAGCCCAAAAGCTGGAGGTTGCTGTGAGCCGCGACTCTACGGCACTCTACCAAGGGCAACAAAGTAAGGCTCTGCCTCTAAAAAAAAATAAAATACAGGAACTAATTATAAAATACACCTTTTTCCCTGTGTCTATAGTTGTTAATTTCTAAAGTCTCCTAGGTTATAAAATAAATAAATAAATAAATTCTATACATTAAATTAAAAAAAAAATAAAATAAAATAATAAGACTTTCAGAAAGGGGATGCTTTCTACTGGTGCAATTCTCACCACTCTCTCTGCCATCTTCACCTCCCACACCAGCCAGCTTCCCTGACTTGTGTTACCTGACTGGGCCCTGGTTTGTGGTCTCTGGTTAACTCAGAAACTTTTTCTACCAGGGAGCTAGGGAAATGACTCCCACAATATGTCGATAAAACAATTAGCTGTCTGTGAACACTCGGATAATAATAATAATAAGTCGATAAAACAATTAGCTGTCTGTGAACACTCGGATAATAATAATAATAATTGTGGTGGTGAGTGACTTTAGGGGTTCCATGGGAGGCTCTGAGGAGAATTTGTTTAGATTGTCTGAAACAAAAAAATATACAATTTTAAATTGATGGTATGATATTTCTTTCCCAACACAGTTTTGTTTCTTTCTTTCCTTTTTAAAAAATTTTTATTTAGACAGAGTCTCACTTTGTCACCCTCAGTAGATTGCCATGACGTCCTAGCTAACAGCAACCTCAAACTCTTGGACTTAAGTGATTCTCTAGCCTTAGCCTCTCTAGTAGCTGGGACTGCAGTGTGCCCACCACAGTGTCCAGCTATTTTATTTGTTTGCTTAGCAGGCCCAGGTTCGAACCTACCAGCCCTGGAGCATGTGGCCAGCGCCCTAACCATTGAGCTACAGACACCCCCCAACACAGTTTGTTTGTTTGTTTTATTATTTATTTTTGAACCTGCCACCTACGATATATGTGGCTGCTGCCGCCCCCAACACAGTTTAACAGAAAACTATTTCTTCAGTCCCAATGATTTTGTGAGGTAGATGTTACAAGTACAACTATTCTCACTGTAAAGATAGAAATGAGGCAAAGAGAAACACCTTAATTTAACACCCATATCCCTTGGTAGAGGGCCGTGGCGTCACTGCTCACAACAACCTCCAGCTCTTGGGCTTAGGTGATTCTCTTGTTTCAGCCTTCCAAGTAGCTGGGACTACAGGCATCCGCTGCAACGCCCACCTGTTTTTTATTGCAGTTTGGTCACGGCTGGGTTTGAACCTGCCACTCCTAGTATATGGGGCTGGCGCCCTACTCGCTTAGCCACAGGCGCCGCCCTATAAAGTCATTCTTATAAGCAAACTCAGCTTCACAAATCATGTAAGCAAGTTAGTTTGGGTCCTATCATTTATATTTATTTTTAAAATTTTTTTTAGAGACAGGATCTTGCTCTGTCCCCCAAGCTGGAATGCAGTGATGTCATCATAGCTCACTGCAACCTCGAAGGGTTGGGCTCAAGCAATCCTCCCACCCCAATTTTTCATAGAGCTAGGGTTTCACTATATTGTCCAGGCACCTGTCCTTAAGTGATCCTCCTCCCTCAGCCTCCTAAAGTGCTGGGATGACAGGTGTGAGCCACCATTTTCAGCCTGTCCCACAGTTTAATAATGATGATCCCATGGGGCATTTTGGTTCCCTAGGAATCCTAGCATAGACGTGGGTATTGGGAAACAGCCTCAACACAGGGCTAGATCCAAAAGTGTACTTGATTTCTCTTTTGGAACCTGAAGGAAAATGTTCCTTCTCCTTTCCCTGATTTTTCTGCTGTGAGAGGACGGCAGGGACATGTGGGTGAGAGGAGAAATTGTGTGGAAAGGATAAACTGGGTGTAGAATCCACAGTCCCCCAAGCTGCTGAAAGTAGGGTTGACCTGAGCCATGCTCAACCTCTTTCCCTCCTTTTGTTCATTTTTCATTCTGTCCTATTTACTACTGTTCTAATTTGATATTCACCACACTTTTCCCAGGGTAACTCCACCCTTTTCTTGAGATTCCAGAAAACATCCCTAAGCTTGCTTTGGTTTCAGCCTCTGGTAACAAGGTTTCTGTGCCAAAGGAATGGTGTAGATTTGGGGCTAGAATGTTCCTGGCTATGGAAAGCAAATTTGCATTCCAAGGCTCACATATGAGAGGCAAACTGACTTTAGCAATGTAATTTTGTATCTTTAATGAGCATTTTTTCATTTTCACAAAACAGGCTATTGTTAAACTTTTGCTTTAATATTCTGTCTCTCTTTCCTCCTTTTTTCCTCTCTCCTATCCTCCCCAACTATTTTATTATTTCTTCCTGAACTATATGAGAATAGGTGGCAATTACCATGCTCCTTCAATGTATGTTTCCTAAGAACATATATGTAACTATAATATAGTTAATAAATTCCCAAATTCCATATTGATTCATTGTTTTTAATCTAACCTACAGTCTATATCCCAATTGTGTCAGCTGTCCAAATAATATTCTCCCACCCAAAATAGGATTGAATCCTGTCTCTTTTGTCACCTTTATTTATTTATTTATTTTTATTTATTTATTTATTTTTTTTGCAGAGATGGGGTCTTGCTATGTTGCCCAACCTGGTGTCACACTCCTGGACTCAAGCAGTCCCCCCAGCTCAGCCTCCCAAAGTGCTGGGATTACAGCATGAACTGCCACTCTTAATCTAGAATAGTCTTTCTTTGTCTTTCATGGCATTGAAATTTTTTTAAAGAATGTAGACCAGGCTGGGTGCCTATAGCACAGTGGTTACAGTGCTAGCCACATACATCGAGGGTGGCAAGTTCGAACCCAGCCCAGGTGAGCTAAACAACAATGACAGTTACAACAATAAAAAATAGCTGGGTGTTATGATGGGTGCTACTTGGGAGGCTGAGGCAAGAAAAGTGCTTAAGCCCAAGAGTTTGAGGTTGCTGTGAGCTGGGAAGTCATGGCACTCTACCAAGGGTGACATAGACTGTGTCTCAAAAAAAAAAAAAGAAAAAAAAAGAATGTAGACCAGTTATTTTATGTTTTTGAACTGATTTATCTCATGTGTATCCTCAGCTAGATTATTTCATAGATGATTTTGTGTCCTCAGACTACCGCTTTTGGAGGCATATGATATCTGTCTATCTCTATTGGGTGATGCTAATTTTAATTACCTAGTCACTGTCTATTTTTCTCACTGTATATTTACTACTTATCCCTTTGTAACCAATAAACAATCTGTGGAAAGACAAAGAGACCATGCAAATATCCTGTTACTCCTCAACTTTTTCTCCTAGATTTAGCATCCATTTTTGTTCAGACTGATCTTTTTACCATGATGGTTCTAAAATGATAATTTTCTAATTATACCACCACTGCGTCTACATTTACCAAACGGCATTTTGTTACTGGGTGTGGTGGTGCACATCTGTAGTCCCAACTACTTGGTAGGCTCAGGTGAGAGGATCACTTGAGCCAAGAAGTTTGAGACTAGCCTGGGCAACATAGCAAGACCCTACTTCTTAAAAAAAAAATGACATTCTGTTGTAAGGAAGAGTCTTCCCTTCTCTACCATTTGTTTTTGTCAAGGTTTGTTGATATAATTCATATACCCTACTGTTCCCCCTTTCAGTGTATATGTTCAGTATAGTCAGAGTTACATAGCCAACACTACTATCAATTTTAGAACATTTATCACTCCACCCTCCAACCCCCTGCCCTTAGAAGTCATCTTCCATGTCTCCAGCTGTCGGGAATCACTGATCTACTTTCTTTCTCTAGGCTTGCCTGTTCTGGAGGTTTCATATCAATAGGGTCAGATAGTATGTGACCTTTAGTTACTGGCTTCATTTATTTGGCATAATGTTTTCAGTGTTCATCTGTGGTGTAGCATGTGTCAGTGTTTTATTATCTTTTATTGAATTATTATTTGTATGGAAATAGGAATTCCTATTTTTATTCAGTGGGTTATAATCATTATTGCATTATTTTAATGCTCAACTTGACCGTATTTGGCTCTTTCAAACTGGTTTTTGTTTCCTTTTAACGTGTCCCAATCACTTTTTTTTTTTTTTGAAAGTCTCATTTTGTCACCCTCGGTGAAAGAAAAAAAAAAAAAGAAAGAAAGGTAGCATACTATATATATATATATATATATTTTTTTTTTTTTTTTTTTTTTTTGCAGAGACAGAGTCTCACTTTATTGCCCTTGCCCTCCCTAGAGTGCTGTGGCATCACAGCTCACAGCAACCTCCAACTCCTGGGCTTAGGCGATTCTCTTGCCTCAGCCTCCTAAGTAGCTGGGACTACAGGCGCCTGCCACAACGCCCGGCTAATTTTTTTGTTGTTGTTGCAATTTGGCCGGGGCGGGGTTTGAACCCACCACCCTTGGTATATGGGGGCGGCGCCCTACTCACTAAGCCACAGGCGCTGCCCTACTATAGATATTCTTTTGCATTTTTAAATCTTAATAATATATCCTGGAAGTCATACTGAATCAGTTCATAGAGCATTTCCTTTTTTGTTAACATAGGTGCATAGTACTCTTTGTTCTTTTTTTTAACAGTCTTACTGTGTTGTCCTCTGTAGAGTACTGTAAAGTCATAGCTCACAGCAACCTCCAACTCTTGGGCTTAAGTGATCTTCTTACCTCAGCCTCTCAAGTAGTTGGGAATACAGGCACCCGCCACAACATCCGGCTATTTGTTTTTGGTTTTTTTTGAGACAGAGTCTCAAGCTGTCGCCCTGGGTAGAATGCGGTGGTATCACAGCTCACAGCAACCTCCAACTCCTGGGCTTAAGCGATTCTCCTGCCTTAGTCTTCCCAGTAGCTGGGACTACAGGCGCCTGCCACAACGCCCGGCTATTTTTTGGTTTCAGCTGGCATTGTTGTTGGTGGGCCCGGGCTGGATGTGAACCCGCCAGCTCAAGTGTATGTGGCTGGCGCTTTAGCCGCTTGAGCCGCAGGCACCGAGCCTATTTGTTTTTTTTTTTTTTTTTAGAGCTGGGGTCTTGCTGTTGTTCAGGCTGGTCTTGAATTCCTGAGCTTGGGCAATCCGCCTGCCTCAGTCTCCCAGTCTGCTAGGATTATAGGTGTGAGCCACCAAGCCTGGCCAGGGCAATGACTTTTTATGATTCAAATTGAGCACCTTTCTATCTTTTGTCATTATCAATTCATGTCTTTTGCCCATTTTTCTATAAGATGTTTGGTCTTCTCTATTTTTTAATTTCTTTATATATTCAGAATATTATACTTTTATTTATTTATGTATGTATGTATTTATTTTTCTGTGTGAGCAACCACGGCTTTTATTCCACCCTAGTGAGGGTGAGCTGAGTTCAAGAAGGAAGTTAGCACATGGGTCAAGATGAAGGGGGATTTTTTTTTTCCAAGAAAACAGACAGGAAATATTTATTGTTTCACATTGTTTTTGCTTCAAAATGCATAAAACAACTTAGATTTTTAAAATTTAAGAATTTTTTATTTAATTTAATTTATTTATTTTTTTATTGTGGAGAAGGGGCAGGGAAAGAAGGCGGGGGAAGAGGTGAGTGACAGGGTCGGGCCAGTGGCATGGTACCACATTGGCTGTATCTAGGTAGAGGCAGTTTCAGGCCGGGCCTTGCTGAG
>CAUYPK010017874.1:0-33039 GCA_963574355.1 Loris lydekkerianus | reverse complement strand
CTTCACCTTTGGGCCCTGTATCCCTAAAACAGGTTAGAGGCAGTTAAATCAGGTCGAGGTCCAATATCACCGGCTCATTAACCAAGAATCTAACTATTATTCTTCACTGCCCTCCATAGCACCAATGACGGGTAAGATTCCCAAAGCTGAGACAACCTAAGACAGGATATGGAGAGGCTGCACGGTGGATTACATTCATAGTACTGAAAGACGGGTAAGATCACTCTGCGTTCAGTCAACCTAAGACAGGGACCAAACCATTGATATTTGTATCCCCATGACGGGTAAGACTGAAACTGCAAGAGCAGGCAACCTAAGACCTATGTTTTTCCGCCATACAAAAAACAAAAGAGGGAATTGTTGGGCCCTGTCATGTGCCTGAGGCCTAGTGCAACTTCCCGAGCCTGACTAGAAATAGATCCATTGAGCTACTTCTGCATAGCAATGACTCAGCAAGGCCCAGCCTGAAACTGCCTCTACCTAGATACAGCCAACGTGGTACCATGCCACTGGCCCAACCCTGTCACGCACCTCTTCCCCAGCCTTCTTTCCCCGCCCCTTCCCCACACTCTATATAAGCGGCTGCTTGACGCAATAAAGTGGAGTTCCTGCTTAAAAAAAAAAAAAAGAAATGAAATCAGAAAGGAAGAGCAAAGAGAGGGAAAAAGGGAGGGGAGTGGGGCTTTGGTGTGTGCCACACCTTTTGGGCACAAGACATGACTGTAAGAGGGACTTTACCTAAAAGATGCAATCAAAAGTAACCTGGTTTATTGTACCCTCAATGAATCCCCAACAATAAAAAATAAATAAAAAAAAAAAAAAAGAATGTTACTGCTTGGGGTGGTGCCTGTGGCTCAAAGGTGCCTGTGGCACCACCTCATATACAGGAGGTGGCGGGTTCAAACTCAGCCCTGGCCAAAAACTGCAAAAAAAAAAGAAAAAAGAAAAAGAATGTTACTACTTGTAACTTGAACATAATTATCATCCTGGCCTGGCTCATGCTAATTTCTCATATTAGTAAACATTTAGCACAGGGCTGGAAGGTGGGAAATAGTTCCCTCTGAGCTGAGGGACAAAAGCTTAGATTATAGCAGAGCAGGGTGTAGGACCCTAAGCTTGGGTCAAAGGTATAAACTCATTGATCCCCTGTCCAGTGAGAGTGGTCATGCCAGGCTCTCCAATTAGAACGCTAAATACAATATTGGCTCCAAAGTACTGAGAGCTCCATGTAAGAGTGATATTATGTGAACCTAGTAACCGCTGTCTGTTTACTGCCTAGCAAAACAGGGCGAGGACAACCATGCTGAGCACAAGTCACATTGAACTTCCAAGGCTCCCCAAAACACCTTGTCACACCTTGGTCTAGAAATGTCAAAGATATTTTCTTGATAATATCAACTACTGTTATGTTATTAATCCACAAAATTCTAAAAGCATGAAAAAAAAATTTACCTCCAAGTCCCAGTGCCCAGAGATAGTAATTGTTCTACATTACATTTTGACATATGTTTTTCTTGTCCACAGAGATGTGGGTGACACCTGTGGCTCAAGGAGTAGGGCTCTGGCCACATATACCCAAGGTGGTGGGTTCAAACCCGGCCCTGGCCAAAAACTGCAAAAAAAAAAAAAAGAATAAAAGAAAGGAAGAAATGCAGAGATGTATAAATTTTAAAGCAATAAACAAGTAAATGGAATTTTGGGTCTCACTTTACGTTTATTCATTCCACAATATTAAATGAGCACTTACTATATGCTAGGCACTATGACAGACACTAAGATGACAAAGATGAGTAATACGTTCTCTAGTCTAACAAGATAGACATATGGATAAAGGGTGGTAATTTGCTCTTGTGTGAGTCTTAGGAATCAAAGATGCAAAACTCAAATTTTCAGAGTCTTTTTCTTTGGGCCGCTCTTCCCAATTCACCCATCCCCTCCTACTCTGTGTTATTGCAGGTGCAGGCAAAAGCTTTGGAGCAATGACTTCAGGAGAAAGGATGAGAAAAATAACTGCCTTTAAACATTTTGCAATGTCTATTTGAAAATGATGCCTTTTTATAGATTATTCCTTCCCATTACTTAATATTATGAAAGGTCACGAATGTGCTGCTGAGTGTGAGGACAGCTCTTTATCTTTGTTATGTACACTCCTAAGGTGAACAAATTATGGCAAGTGCCATGTTAGGTCAGAGAAAAAACTCTGACAGGCTAGGGGAAAAGCCCACTGGGGAAAAGCCCACCAGGGAAGAAAGCAGAGAGACTCTTATTTTAGATGAAAGCAAATAGCCCCAGAGGTCCCTCTGTGTAAGAGAGAACCAGAGAGAAGACAATAATGGTTTACATTAAGCAAGCACTTACGATGTGCTGGGCACAATGCAAAAGGCTTCATATACTCATTTAGGCCTTACAGCATAATTATAGGGTTGGTGTTAGAATTCTCATTTTATAATTGTTGAGGCTAGAGAAGTTAAAAAATTTTCCCAAGATTATCCAGTTAAAATGTGGCAAACTGTCTTGAGCTTCCAAGTCAGTGCAGTTAACTTGGCTTTGCATTCTGGTTCCATCCATCTTTGGACAGTCCCCTTAACTTTTTTGCTGGTTAGTTTCCCCATTTCTGTGTAGAGAACCATGTCTTACTTTTTTACCACTGGTCCTTAACATTGACAACTGTGCCTGTGAGCCTATGGTATAGGCTCTCCAATAACATGTTGAATGAACGCCAGATTGATGCATGGTTTCTGGCCAGACTGGAATGCTTGTTTTTAAAGGGCTGCAGGGAAAATGGGCAGTGATTCACCTTAGTTTCACCTGCACAGGATAGACACCCTGTAAGTGGCTGCCTTGCTTTCCTACACTGAAGGTGCAGGCAGGAAAAGGTGAACCGAACCAGTGGATTTCTTCCCTAAGTCTCAACTCTCAGTAAATTTCTCCCCTTCAGACATATTCCAGAATATGTGAGGCCACTCATAAGAAATAAAAGAGGGGGAATGAGACAGAAACGAACTCAGTTTTGGAGTCTTGCACAGACTGTCATACTACAATGTGTTTCCCAGAAGATAAAGACTCTTGCCTTGATGCATGTGCACGGCGCCACCAGTCCCTAAAGCGTTTTCAGAGCTTAATGCGATGACAGGCTCAGTGTTTGCATGCCTGTATTGTTCTCCGGAGGCAAAGCAAGAAGTCCTTTTTGATTCCTGCTTCATCCATAGGAAAAAAAAAATACATACTAGAGAAGTCCTCAGTGGAACCGGCATTGTCACCAAGCATAATAGAAACATTTTAAAGATAGATTCCTTACAATTGCTGTGGCCTTTTATCTGGCAACTCAGAGAAGGGTGTTAAGACTGATAAGCAGATTTTCTTCGCAGTAAAGTAAAATATCAGAGACAGTATAGAAAGAACGATCATGCTTATGTTGTCTAAAATAAGAAGACCTGGCTTTTGTGAAGTGTGAGTCTGCTCAAGCTATTGCTGTTTGTCTTCTACAAAGCTGATTTAGCTGTCTTCTCACCTTTTCACAATAATCTCATAGAAAACCTCCATTTTTCATTTGTATTCGGCATGAAATCTCCTGGCAGCTGCTCAACCAGTCTTTGGGGAGGAAACACTGCAACTGATGGGCCCCTTCCAAATATCTGATCTCCAGCTGCTTTACTTTTAAAATAAGAAGATCTTTATTAACAACAACTACTTTAGCTAAATTCAAGCCTCCCTCTATTGGTGATTTCCACATAAACTGCTGTTAACTAGTTTTCACAGAATGCGGATTTCTTCTTTACACCAGAAGAATACATTTCTTTCCTCTTTTCTCTTCCCCGTCCTTCCTCCCATGGCAGAGAGGAAGAGTGACTCTCTTTGCTCCTAGCTCACAATGCCCATCAGCCAGTCAGAAGGACAAATTCTCCCCCAGGAAGGACTGTTCCCAACATTGCTGAAAGCCAACTTCTGTGGCCATGCATTGGCCACCTCCCACTTCGTAGGACAAAGTCCACCTGGAGGGGCAAAGGGCCAGAAAAAGGTTGTTTCTCTTAAAAAACTAACACAATTTTTGTGATTAGTCAAGGAGTGCTGTGATCTGCAGGGTTTCTCTCTGCCTGGCTGCTGGAAAGCTCGGAGCTAGAAATTATGTTCTTTTTTGCCAAGATTTCTTGATAGGAATTATTCTTCAGCCACGGCTTCATGTTTGTTGTCTTTTAATTCTATTAATGAGTCTCTAATTTATTAGAACTTCATTTCATACTTCAAGTTCTTTTTGAGAAGTGGATGAACTTTGAATAAATGAACATTTAAAAGGTGGCTTTGATCATTCTAACCAGACTATTCCTCTCACCTGATCGAAAGGAAAATTAACCCAGGAAAAACTTTAAAATCCTCTAACGACCGATTTCTAATCAGAAGCTTTTGGCTTCACCCCAAGATCAAAATGTAGAGAATCATTCATTCATGCAGAAAACTTTTCATCTTCAAGAAACATTTACTCATAGGCTCAAAGTAAACTCACTGTGCCACCACCTCTCCTTCCCTGCCCTGCCCCTACTTTTCTACAATAACCTAGAATCGAAAAGCAACCCATTTTATGAATAGGTAAGCTGAGTCACACAAAGTCCAAATAACTAGGCTAAGTAGACCAAAAACATATAAAAAGTTACAGAAAAGATAACAACTGAGAAGATGTATTCTGTGAGTTCTAAGGGGCTAGAACCAACTCAAAGCCTTATAACCTCATCTCAATACAAATAATTTTAACTGGGTAACTTACAAGGTTAGGTCTCATTTCTCCTCACCTCCAACTTCTCCATGAAAATTACAATATTTCATACCTTTTACTTTTTTGAGAGGAAGTCATTGGTTCCTGTTTATGATTTAATAAAATAATCCTAATGAGAATTTTGCTGCTTGGGGAAGGAAAGAAAAATTTGCCTTTGAAAAGCCTATGAATCAAATCTAGACAATGTAATTCACTAAAAACAGCCATTAAATTAATTAAGCACAACACACAAAGTACAAAAATTGTGAGAAAAATCAAATCAGAGAAGTTGAGGCAAATGGGCCACGTATATAAAAATCTATTTACAACCCCATAACCTACGTCTGCAATCAAGGAGTGATACTGATACTCTTTCAATATATATGCATATTTATTTAAAATGGCATTTATTTATATATTATATTTATTTATACACATATATTATACTGAAGTCCTCAGGGATGGGAAGAAAATTCTGAGGGAAATGAACAGAGGCAGTTGTAGAAGCAGCAGACGTGTAAGATCCGCACCTGTACTCCTGTCCTTGCATTCTCTGCCACAAAGGGCTACTATGCCACTCTCAGCTTAACTTTCCCCAGATATTAGCATTGATGTGGCCTAAGATAATGCTGCTTGATTTTTGTCCATAGGAATCAATACACCCCAGAGCCATGTTAACAGAAGTAAATCATGTATGTTCCTGACGTGAAGTTGGATTTAAGACACTGCTGGCCACTAACCCATCAGCGTTTTCCCTTTATTTGTGCCTATATATTTGAAAATAAAAGGGGGGGATCACACAGAGTTTACTTTTTTAAAACTAAATAACGTTGCCTTGTGGCACTCATATTGTATCTATTACACATTTCACTTCAAAACCTCATCTCCCCTAAACCCTCTTCAATGTGCTTGAAGTAGCACTGCCAAAGGAAAGGAATTTTCTATTTAACTAGAGCACTGACATTCTGTTACACAATTCGATCTTGTCTATTTACCTGCTCTCAAAAACACAAGACACTAAACACAGAATGCTGAATGCGCCGCGTCTGCGGTGCCATAGGTGTCTGAATGCATCTGTAGCTTCCCTCTCACTCATCAGTGTAATTGTTGCCATGTTATTCCATTTTTTGATTAGTCTAGTCCCTCAAGCTCAATGCTTTTTTCTGGCCCAACGTTCTTCTGCTGGTTGTCATGGTGACTGAATTGTTAGAGAGGAGAAAGGCTCTGTTGTCTGTCATTGTTCTGTTGTGGTTTAGGTAACGCAAGAGGCAACACAAGTGAAGTGGATGGACCTTTTTTGCTCTGCATCATTTCATAGTATTGAAAAATCTCACATAAAAAAGGAGCAAATAGGCCCAACGAAAGAAATAACCAAGCTCTTTCTAAAGGAAAGTGCACATTATTATAAAAAGGCAAAAATGGCACTAATGATGAACTGAGTAATCTATGAAAAATGCTGCTGAATATTACATTTATTACTAGAACAATTGCAGCAACTTAAACATCACATACAATACCTACCATTTTGCAATTTAGCGTTAAGTATAGTTTTTAACTATACAATTATAGCATCAACTCTCTGATTCTCCAGGCGGTGCTGCTTTAACCTTATGTTCTGTTTAACCTAAAGACATGTTAGAAGTTAAGATTAAAGCAGAATTAAGAGTTGGGCAAATTTTCTTTTGCAGGTAAGACAGTGTTAGGGTCAATTTCTACATTGGAAACATAGAAATGATTTTTTAAAAAGATTAGAACTGACTACAAAGAAGGATTTCTCATTTTAAATTGCAAAAAAAAAAAAAAAAGTTTTTGAAGCTGACCTGCATTAATATAATCCCTCTTCAATATATTTTTTTAATTTTTCTGATTTTTTAAGCCAGAAAATGGAGGAATATAGCATAGATATTGTGATAAATGAAGAAGGATATGATTGTGGATAAGACCAAATTAATAATTGTTTTTACCAAAACTTCTCTAAATTATCTTCCATTGTGGCTTTGGTAGACACATACTCGCCTAATCAGCAATGACTTTCAATAGTGCTGGTATAATTTTTTTCATTATAAACTTTTTGTTTGTTTCATTTGATTTTGGAATGATTTAATTTTTATTTATCTGTCTTGTTTAATTATTTTAATGATATGTAATTTTAAGTAGGTAATATTTGGTACATATGATCTGAAAATAAAAAAGGATTAAAGGTTTACTTTTAAAATGTTTCCCTCCCATACCTGAAATTTACCAGTCTCTTACTCTTCCACATGTAATTATTGTTAGTTTCTCTGTAGTTTTCCAGAGTTTCTTTATGCAAATATTAGAAAATAGGAATATTCTTATTTTGCCTCTTGCATATACTAATGGTAGCATATTATTTACATAATTTTCTTTTCACTTAATACTAGATATATTTGGTTGTCTTTCCATATCACAATATAGAGATCTTCCTGTTCTTCTTTTTACAACAGCATAGTATTCCATTGTATGGGTGCACAATAATTTATTTAATTAATCCCTATTGATAGATACTCAAGTTTTGTTGAAATTTTGCTTTTATAATCAATAACCATGTGCATTTGTTATCTCTTATGTATGCAAATATATGTGAAGGATAAAATTTCGAGAGGTAAAATTTCTAGGCTAAAGAGTATATTTGCATTTGTAATTTTGATGAAAATTGTTAAATTCCCTTCTGTAGGGGTTATTCCAATTTACCACTGTGTGAAAAAGTACCTGTTTCCCCATAATTTGCCAACAAAGAGTGGTAGTAAACTTTTGAAATTCTGCCAATTTAATATGTAAAAAATAATAGCTGTCTCTAGTTTTAATTAAAATTTCTGTTATTACCAATGTCCAATAACTCTTCATATGTTGTAGAGCCAATTGTGTTTCTTTTCACCTTAATACTTTCTTTAGACACTTTGTCTCAACTTCTTTTGATTTACTGATATTCTTCTTATTAATTTCTAGATCTCTTTATGTAGCTGGGAAGTTTACTCTTTGATTGTGTTATGAATTGCAAATATTTGTCCCCAAGATGTCATTTGTCTTTTGACTTTGCATACATGGCGTCTGGAATTTTTTCCATGCAGAGGTTCTGATTTTTATATATCATAGTAATCTTTTCTTTTATGACTCCCTTCTCTACTCCAAAGCTATAAAAATCCCTCCCATACATTTTTATATTGTGCTTCTGTGATTTCTTATTTTTTCTTTCTTTCTTTTTCTTTTAAATTTAATATTAACATTTAAGCTTTATTCTTGAACAAGTATGAAATGAAGATCCAACTTTAAATTTTTCTAGATTCAGTGATCTCATCACCAAATACAGAATAATCCATCTTTTCCAACCACTGGTTTTTGATGCTCCCTTTATCAGATACTAAAGTCTACTATGTTTTTGTTCTATTTCTGGATTTTCTATTCTGTTCCTTGTATGTTCATACATGTAGTACTAGTACATTTAACATAATATAAATACAAGGAACCAGAAACCATAAGAATTGTGCAGTAATGTGTCATAACTATGTACCAGCCTACAATGACAGTGATCCCATAAGAAAAATTCCTATTGTCTAATGATGTCATAGCCATCATGACATTATAGCCATTTGTCAATGGCTCAATGCATTACCTTTTCTATGTTTAGATATATTTAAATACACAAATACTTTCCATTGTATTCCAATTGCTTACAATATTCAGTACAGTAACATGCTGTACAGGTTTGTACCCTGGGAGCAATAGGCTTTACCAGATAGCCTAGGTGCATAGAAGGCTGTACCATCTAGGTCTGTGTAAGTACACTCTATGATGTTTGGACAACAACAAAATCACCCTTCAGGGCATTCCTCAAAACACATCCTTGTTATTTAGTGATGTGTAACTATAGTTTATAAAATGCTTGATTGTATTTTTACACTGCAAATATTTTGTTGCATTCAGCAGTTGCTCAGTACACATCACCATTCAAACGTACGAACCTTTCCTGATACCCCTAGGAAGTTTATTCATTGCGTTGAACTAGACATTGGTTGTCATTCACTTTCTGAGAAAATGCACCTGAGACATTATCAATTTTTCAATTAAAACTAGAAATTAAAGAATATATAGGGCACAAGGCATATTTTTTCTGAATATGCCTTTAAGGGTCCAGAGTTGTGGGTGTTCACAAATTTCAGAGCGCATTTGTTCAGTCTCTCCCAGGGGTTTACAGCAACAGAAATCTGTGAAACACGCAGCTCCCGCTTTCTGAGGGTGCTCCACGATGACTTTAAAGCCTAGCCATTAAAGAGCATTTGAAAGGGCACTTACTATTTAGTACCCGGTAAACATATATTTTGATTTTCTTTCATACTGTTTAATGGCATAATATTCAGCAAGGATCTGTGGAAACCAGCTAGCAATCACAACAGACACACTCCAGAGAGGAGGACCAGCACTTCCTAGATTGGGCTTCCCTCCTCCCCCAGCAGAAGGGCTGCGGCCGATTTCATCACAGTGCCAAATATTCCCAACTTGCTGTCTGTTATTGGCTTAATGCAGCACATTCACAGAGATTGAGGCTGATTTTCAGTAAAGGCCTATAAATAATGCTCTTTGGCTGTGAGCTGGAGGCTTTTGAGCTCAGTCTCTCTGCTTCCACCCCTCCTTCTGCTCAAGCATTTCAACACTAGGGAAAAGATTAATGTCCTCACAACAAAAGATGACTTTTGCAGCAGAACCTACCTGATAATCAGAAGTGGCAAGTGAAAGAGGGCAGGTGGTGACCTCTTTCAGTGACGTGAACAAGAAGAAGCTGGAGGAGCCATTCTTTTTGCTTAGAAAGTGCCTAAACCACTCATTGCAGGGAGCATTTGGCTACCGATCACTTCTCTGAGACCTGTTATAAAAGGTGAGCAAAACTGAAAGCTCTTCCTCTGGCATCCCCAATTAGTTCAGATTGCAGCCGACCTTCAAAGGTGCCCCTGGCACAGGTGTTTTTCTAGTGATGATGCTGTGAAAATAATTTTCTTTTTTGAAGGACTTTCTTTCTATTCTCTCCCCATGGCAACTTTTGAAAATTTGTTAAAATGCACACTCGCACGCAACCCTCTCAGGCCATCCACAAGCTCTTCAGGTGAGTAGGAACAAATGGCAGCCTGTCAAAGACGTGCACCCAGGACAGCTACACAGTTGTGATCATTTGGGGATCACATACTGACTGTCCCTGCAGCCCCCACTGCTCCATCAAGAGTTTTTTTCCCAAAAAAAATACAAAATAGGTGACTACCAAGATATGCATTTGTTTGTTTAATTAAGCAAAAAGTAAATTGGTCCAACTGTTTTTCCAAATTGACAAGAAAGATTTCTTACAATGCCAAGAACTGCATTGAAATGGAAAAAAGAGAGCCTCAGGGTGTCTGGGCACTGGTTATATGACTGAACAAATAGCCAGACTAGAAACAGATAAGAGAGTGACATTGTGGAAAAAGAAAGGGAATTTGTGAAATAAATAATAACAAAGGTTTGAGGGATCCATAGCGGATTCAGGACTGTTGGGATAGTTTGGTGGCAGTCAGCACAGGTGTGGTAAAGTCTCATTATATCAACAGAAACCTCCCCAAATAGATGCACATATAATTGGCACGCGGTGAAAAAAAATCATTCACACCTCTCAATTTTGGGTAAGTACTTGCCTCATTTCAAGCTACCTGAACTTCCCACTGATAATCCTTTCCTGAGGATTCTTATTTTAAATTAGATATATATAGAGAAGAAAGAAAAAGCCTCCATGCTCTTCCATGTAGTATAATTTCTGGCCGAGAAAAAAAAAGGCTGTTTCTATTTTTTCTTTTTTGCTTCAGCCCAGAGTGTCATGACGAGAATTATGCTGGGGCTAGGATTTAATGGCCATGCCAGAAATTGGAAGCAGCACCTGTGGACCAGAATTTAAATCCAATGGCTGTTTTTTCCTGATGCTTTTATGGAGCATGAATGAGGATGCAATGTAAAAATAAGCTCTGCATCCTATTTAAACAGATAAGAAGAATCTGGATGTGTGTAAATGTTTGGATTAAATATGACCAAGGACTGTACTGTATTTAAATGGCTTGGCACTTTGAAAATGATGGAATCAGGCTTTATAATGTTGCAAGCATCTACCTAATGGAAGTAAATTTGCAATATAGGTGCATAGTGGAAAAGCAGGGCAGACAAGTGGCGCTGAGAATCTAAGTGAGACAGCACCAAAGAATGAAACATACTGAGTTTACTCATTGACCTTATTGGGAGCCTTTCTGCTTTGACAGTGAGGATGTGAATTATCCTATTATTATAAGCAAGTGGATCACCTTATTAATGCACCCCAGCTTTTCACATTCTTATTTAACTTTAAATTAAATTGAACAATTTCGGGAACAACCTCCCAACCCTTAAAGGAAACAGAAGCTAATGCCCGGAAATATTTTCTGTGTGACTTTATATATTTTTTTCTTTCCAGAGGCACACTTGCAGCTCTACCAAACTCTAATGCTTTGGCTTTCATTTGGATATAGCTGAGGTGTCTTGGAAGTTTCTCTGTAAATTCCTTCAAATCCAGAGGAGCTGAAGGAGATTCTAAGAGGCTGTGCACCTCTTAATGACTGCACAGAGAACAGTGTCTTTAGAATTCTGATTTGGACACTGTCAGCCACTTGATAGCCCCTGCTATAAGGAGCAGCAGATGAGCCATACTCAAATGTTTTCTGAATTCATCCCCAGGACAACTCTCCCCTTAAACCAAAATTAGCCAGTGAAGGAATATTTGCTGGGAAACACTTATGAGGCACCTGCTTAATACTATAAATGCTAGCCTGGCTAAGCTTTCTCACACAAAGGAAATATTTCACTGGAAGGTCACTATCTGCAACTAGTGAAAGAAATGGAGTTGTTTCAAACTCACTGACAAAGGCTTCTGTCTCACCCCCATTCTACTCTTCTTTTTTTCTTTTTTGTTTTGTTTCCTTTCAGCATATTTTAGGAACTAATCAGCTTTATAAAAGGTACCACTGTTAATCTACTGTTTGTCTTGGTCTTCATTGCAGCTCCTTAAAAGATAGAGTGCAAACAAAGTGAGAATTAAGGTCATTCCATTTAAATCCTTCAGAGAGGAAGACAAGGGCTAAGTTATTGCTGAGCACTACAGAAAGGGGGGCTGGAGGAATCCAGGATTTAAAAAAAAAAAAAGAAAGAAAGAAAGAAACCCTCATTGTTTTTTATTTGCTAGCCTCAGAGCAGCCCCCATTCCCATATTTGTGAAGGGATTACCCTCCCATCTTCAGAGATTAATGAGAAGCCCAGACAATTCCCTGGCCCACCATCCAGCCTGCTCCAAAGATCCATCTCCAGGAAGGTGGGCTTGGGAGTGCACTCACTCAGGGGATGAAGAGCATGAAACACTCGCACCCTACAGCCTGACATGATTCTCCTTCCAGCTGCTGGAGATGCACGAGCAAATATGCAAACTGCAAGGAAGTGGTTATGCACATGTGAATCTTAGCTTTAAGTGTATCCAACTTAAAAGGCAGAGAGGAGCAAAAATGAAAATAATCCATGCAAACACAATGCCATGGTCTTTGATACCAGCCTCTTTCTCTTTTCTACCTTCCTGATTGCAACCCTACTCCTCATATTTTATTTGAGACTGAAGTCAGTTGGAGTATACTGGAATTATTTATTGCTGCCATCGTTGTTCATTAAGCATCTCTCAAATATTTTAATCTTAAACATTTAAAAATATTGGTAATGAATTGATCTAAATAAATGATGCAGCATAAAATTTTGTATTTTAAAAAGTAAGATCAGGAAGCAGAAATCACCATCTATTGCCAACAGAGATGCAGATTCCTATCTTGATTTCTGAATAAGGTATTTTTCAGTATTTACCAAATTTGGCCTATAATAAATGCATAATATAAGTATGTGTTACATGATGAAAGTTTCTGTATATTAACTGTAGTGATGATAGTAATGATAATATTAATCATAGTTGACGTTCACTGAGTATTTACAATGTGCCAGACAGTGTGCTAATGTCCTTTACTTACATTATCTCAATCCTAACATGAATATTATCAAGATACAGTTCCCATTTTACAGATGAGAAAAATCAAAGCTCACTGAAGTTAAGTAACTCACCCAAGATCACATAAGTAATTGGTAGCAAAGCTAGCCCACAGGGCCATACTGTCTTATTCCGACCTCGTATTCTTAATACTGTACAGCATGCTGCCTCTTCAAAGCACCATTTCTTAGCTTGATGCAGTGTCATTTTATTAGAAGAAACAATTATCCTCAGAGAGAATAAGGGTGCCAAGGGATGAGAAGAGTCTGCCTTCATAGTGGCTTCAAACTTTTCCTTCAATTCATGAAGAATTTAGCTACTTAAAAATACAATGACAACTCAGAAGTGCTTTACTGAAAATCATGTGAACAGATCTGACAGAGGTGATGCTCCTTCCCTGGAGGATAACCTCCTTACCTCCCTCAGTCCCCCAACCCCAACACACACACAGTGTCAAGTTTTCCCATGCAGGATGAGATATGTTTGTAACACCCTTGGCCCATAGTGGGTCTACCTGACTCTCTGCAGTGTTTGATTATGATTGGCCTAGTTAATTCATTTCATTGCATGTTCACCCCTCCTTGGAAACCAAACAGGATTAAATTGCATTTTTAAAGCCTTAACAATCACCATGTGATTTAAATCAGAATAAAGACAAACATTGAGATCTGTTTTTTAAAGAAAATTCTGATGGCATTTCTGGCTGAGCAGGAGTGTTTGTCCAGAGAGTCTTAAATTCTCTCCCAGCCATCAGGATGTTCAGTTGTCAGCACATTGACTACTTAGTAATGAATGTACAATCCATAGTCAAAGACTAAACAGAGTGAAAGCCATACATGAAATTATTGTTTCCTGTTGAATAACCCGAAAATCCCATTTTAGCAAATTGTCTAATTTATTCTCCCTCCCAACTCTATTAGCTTACAAATCAGGCCAAAGTAGATTGACTTATACCCATTTATTTAATGATTTTCCATTTCTGAGGAAAGTGTTAGAAAGCATTATAATAACAAAAATAAAGAAGTACAACTAGCATTAAGTTAACAAATAAAAGAGCATATTTCCAAATCAGTAATAATAAACTAAATTTTTCTGGAACTAAAAGTAAGGAATGCTATTATTTTTAGTATATTTCACTGAGCTATAAAATAATTTCTAGTGTGACTGATGGCTGGTCTTATCTGTACCACAAGCTGTAATATTACTGTACTTCTAAGCAAAATAAACAAAATGAATTAAGAAGGTGTTCCCATTTGTAGTATCTACAGCAATCTCATATAGCCCTACTAAAAAGTCTTTGAATTATAGTTGCCATTTAATTTTACTAATTTCACTGCATGGTGTTTTGTTTAGAACCTTTGGGTGCTCATTACATGTGGCACAATTTCTGTAGCATTTTAATATGATAAGAATCAAATGTTTGAGGATGAGAAACCAGAGCCCACCATCAAAATAAGAATGTTCTGTCATCTTTCATTTCCAAAAATAGCTCTACAGATTCTGCTATGAGTTTATGGTGATAAGCCTTAGGCTCCACATTCCATAGTCAGCAGGAAATTTAGTCTTAATATTTCAGTCAAATTTATCAATCTAGTCATTAGATAAGCTTTAGGGCTTTCCTGCTGAACTGGCAGTCACCCCTAGGGTCAATATAAACTAAGTCCATTGATATAGAAATATAATAGCTTCCTTTAATGGAAAAATTTCATTTCTGAAGAAAACTAAAGATTCTTCTACCCTCTCTTCTCATCTAAAGGAAAAGAATTACTATAAAATATAGTAATTTAAACTCTGTTTATGATTTCTAGGCATCAATGTCAAACATCACATTTAGGAAATTTTTTATTGCCAGAAAATACCTAATTTTTTTTTTTTATAGAAATTGTCCCCAACATGACACTAGCACAGAGTACTGACAGATAACACCAATTTGAAGGAAAAACAATTTGAGAGTGACTGAATCAGTACTTTAGGGTACCAACATTCATTTCTTTAAAATAAGGTCTACAAAATATATCACACATCAAACTGATGTTGTTTTTATTATTAAAAGATTTCCAGAGTACAGAATGGTTACTTAACAATTAATCACCACACAGCTATATTTTGTTTGCCTTGTAAATGACAACCAACTGGTCACATGTAAATTATTTGTAAATTATTTTATAAGTATCCCTCCAGGGAAATGTAGATCAAGATGGCAGACTAAACACATGTGTCTACTCTTAGCCCCAGCCCATATTTTAAAAGAATAAATTCACAAGCTCATTTAAAAGTAAAAGAAATTTCATCAGCAAATAAGAAAATCTAAAGAATCCTAGAAGACAGAAAATCAAAGGGGATGGTATTGACTGAGACCAAGACCAGAAGGAAAGAAACACAGCCCACAGCAGGACCAGGAAAGAAGGAAAAAGAAGAAAAATGAAGAATATTTATCCTATCAGACATCAAACAGGAATAGGCAATAAGTTAATGGAATAAATAGAAAAATCTAAAAATGGGCGGTGCCTGTCACTCAGTGAGTAGGGCACCGGCCCCCATATACCGAAGGCGGCAGGTTTGAACCCAGCCCGAAACTGCAACAACAACAACAAAAATAGCCGGGTGTTGTGGTGGGCACCTGTAGTCCCAGCTACTCATGAGGCTGAGGCAAGAGAATCGCCTAAGCCCAAGAGCTGGAAGTTGCTGTGAGCTGTGACAGCACAGCACTCTACCAATGGCAACAAAGTGAGACTCTGTCTCTAAAATAAAAAAAGAAAGAAAATCTAAAAATTAACTCTGGTACCTATGAAATTTACTATGCAATACAAATGGCATTCCAAACCATCAGGAAGGGTAGATATTTAATGCATGGTATTGGGAAAGTCATGTAACCATTTCACAAGAATAAAGTTTTTGCACTATGTCATGCACATAAATAAATTCCAGATGCAATAAAGAGCCATATGTAATAAATGAAATCTATAAAGCACTGGAATAAAATGAATTATAATATTTCAAAAATTTTATAAAGGTAAAGATTGACATATATGGCTTTCATAAAGACACCGTAAATAAAGTTAAAAAATAATCTACAGCCTAGAAGAAAATGCTTCCAACATCTACAGCAGAAAAAGGATTAGTATCAATAATTGCAAAGAGTTCTTGTGAATCAATGAAATAAACTCAATAGGAAAATGGACAAAGATTAGAAATAAGACAAGGATGAAGAAATATGAGTAGCTAAAAAAATTATATATAAAAATATGTTCAACCTCATTAATATTCAGGAAATTGCAAATTAAACAGTTTTTGCCATCAGAAAAGTTGGAAAGTATGTTAATGTCCGGCTGTCAAGGAGTAGAGAGAATCGTATATTCCCATACCCAACTATGAAGTGAATGGATATAACCTTTTTGAGGGTGGCAATCAGACACTGAACATGTATATATGAATTTTGGCCTAGAAATACCATAAATTGTCTTTTAGCTTGATCACTCATCATCACAATCAATGTCCATGAAGGAATATTCATTCCATAGCCACTTTCTCATCTCCCATCCACTCTTTGACCTTCAGTAGTATGTCTTATCACCTTCACCCCATTTGAATTCTGTTGAAATGCTTTTGGTGGGAGTCATCAGAAACTACTTAATCGTCATATACAAAGAAATCATGTAAGTACTCATCATATTTATTCTTAAAATATTTGATACTGTGGCCCAGACCTTCCTTGATATTGGTTCTTCTTTTGAATTCTACGACTCTTCTCAGTCTACTTTGCTCTTCTTTGACCCTTCAAAGCTGGTGTTCCCAAGGAATTATTGCCTGCCTTTCTCTTTCTTATTTCACATGCCCTCTTTGGATGAACTCAACCTATGGCTTTAATTTCTACTCACAGTCTCTAGATTCTAAATAATCAATATCTTTGGCCCAGACACCTCTACTAAACTCTAGATCCCTATGCCTTTTTTCTCGTATTTCTGCCTGAATACTCCACAGGTATTCCAACAGTCTCAATAGCATTGTATTTTCTTTCTGTTCTCTGCCTTGATGAAAGCTCTACCATCTTCCCAGTAATGAAGCTAGAATCCCAGGAGTCATCTGAGACTCCTTGTAATCTCTCACTTCTCACATTCAATCTGTCAATAAATTCTTTGTTATGCCTCTCATAACCACATGCTGTCTCCTATCCCCACTGTTAGTGCTTTATTTATGCCCTCATCGTCTATTCAAAACTTCTTCCTTGAAATTCATTGACTTTCATGAATCTATCGATGGATGTCAAGAGATCTGTGAACCACTTGATAACATATAGGAAATATATGGCTGTATATGCATATATGATTTTTAAAAGGGATCTAAGCCCCCCAAAGGCTAGGAATAATTAGTTTTGTATAATTCTTGAGGTAGTCTTATAATTATTCTTCCTATTTCTAGTCTCACCTTTTTGACCTGTCCTTCATCTTGATGCCATAATGTTTCAAATTATAAATCCAATCATGGTCCCTCCTGTTTAAAATTTCTATAGCATCTTAATGATTTTAAGATAAAACTCAAACTTATTTGTAAGACCCTCTGTTGTCTTGTTCCTGCCAACTTCTGCAGTCTTTTCTCTCTCAATTTTCTCTCCTCCTTACACCTTACTTCCAGTCCATGATAAAATTTTAATACTTAAATTACTCCTAATATCCTAGTTGCTCCCTCCTTCTTTCCCTTTGCTGACATCTCCTTGCCTTGATGTACCTCTTTCTTATGCTCCCTTTGCCTCCCTGTCTGACTGTCCAGGCACTGGTAAATCTACCCCTTCTTCTTTGTGCCCAGAGTATCCATTGTAAAGAGCTTTATCATAATCCCTATATTCTTTTTTATTGTTTGAGGTCAACTCATATACTGAGGGCAGTATCTTGTATAATTTTGTCCCCTCCAGCAGTTAACACAGTTCTTGGCTCATGAAACTACTCCATTAAGTGATGACTGAATGATTTTCAAATGACCAGATACCTGGTCATTTTTATAAGCATCAACTCCCTATAATATATTAAAACAATGAGAGTAGAAAGAAGGTTGGAGAGAGAAATGGCATCTCAGATAACAGAATGTGATGGAAAATATTTGCTAAGTACAAACAGAATCTTATGAATATCAAATCCTCATTGCAAAGTCCAAGAATTCTAAAATAATATGAAAGAAGAAAGATAATAGATTAACTTTTCAAGTTTTGATGGGAACTCAACATAGTTTCTATTGTATGCATTCAAATATTAATATGAGATTCACTTTTCATAACCTTTGAGTAATGTTAAAAGATGTATGAGTGTGAGGTCTATACTAGAAAGTAGAATCAAGATATCAGTGTTCTGAGTTTCCATGTCAGCTAACTGAAGAATAAAGAATGGAAAATAAGAATGAAACAGCTTTTAAATTCAAGGTACATAAAAATGAAACATCAATTCTGATGCTAAGATTTTGATATATTACAGGCAAGATCATAACTTTAAGAACATTCCTTTACGAATAATTCCTAAGAAATAATGTGGACCTCTCAAGATATGTATCATTATGCTGCATTTATGTGTGGTCAAACATTGAAGGCAGGAAGGGAAATGGAGAGAGATGAAAGAAAATATGCCATAAATGTACCCAAGGGGGAGAAAAAGAATTTCTAAAAAATACACTGAGCTCTTGAAAAGGAAATTTCCTACTTGCCTTAGTGAAATAACAATCTAACATAAAGAAGGCATTATTATTGCATCATGCAAATATTGACTGACTTAGCTTTATCAGGACTGTATATCAACAGTCTCTTTTTCCCTGGAGTCTGCAGCGACAGCTTTGTGTACTCTGTAGTCTCTTGTGCCTGAGCCAACAACTGACAGGGTATTAGATCAAAGCCTTGATACACAGATGCCAGGCAATTTGGTATTAAACAAGTGATAAGAGTACAAAAGAAGTCTCAATGTACTTTCACCACAATTTGAACAGCAAATAGTTAATTAGGTTGATAATAGATGTCAACATTTCATATGATGTCATGGTTCTACAAGGTGTAACTTCTCTCGCCTTGAGATGAAAAACTAAATTATTTTATTTCTTTAAAGAAACAAATTTCAATTCTGTTTCACTGTTTATGATTTTTGTCATCTTTGGTTAAATATAGTTTTAAGTCTTCAAGATTTTTTAAAATAAAGGGACAGAATATAATTTTTATCTGCATAATTTAAGTGAGGTGTTTAAAAGGTGATGTGATCAGCCAGTAAAAGTTTTCATTCAATGCAAATAATCAAGGCCTGAATTCATTAAAGATTATGGAGATGTTGCTATTTCCAGATTTTTTTAGGTTTCATATATGTGATTTATAAAATATCTTGCCCAATCATTCCAAGAAAACAAAAAGTGATACCATAAAAAGAGACTGATATATAATCAACTAGATGGTTGATTATTTTACTTTTAAGTTAGATTTTAAAAAACTAAATCAAATATCAGAAAAATTGAGTGCATTAAAATTTTTTCTTTATAAACATATAAACAGGTCAAAAGTATGAATTACTCTAAAATATTTTTAGCTAAGAAATATATAAAAGTTATTAGAGGGACCTTATATTTCCCAAGTCTCTCATGTCAATTGTAAAGTAAATAATAAATGACTTTCCAAGTATTTGTATATGGGGACAGGGGAAAGCCAAAAATAAAACCTCCACAGCCAGATCATATTGGGGGAAATGAAGATAAATATCATAGAAATCAAAGATGATAGTACTTTAGCCAGTAATCGAAGTATCACAAACTTTAGCTGGAACAACCACATAGTAAATCTCAGGAATACTACTTCCCTTTTCCAGATGTTACGATAAAATCAGTGTATATTAACAGTGCCATCTACTGCTTAGCAGTAACACTACAGTGCCCCAAAGTGGCCTAAAGAGTCCAAGGCGGTGATTTTTATTTTATTTTTTTGGAGGGGGGGAGGGGCTGAGAGGGAGATCACATTTGCAACTGGTTGATGGTGCTATTCTTAGGGTACTATGAAATATGTTAAATGTATATAGTCATTGACTAACTGCTTGCTGTATAATTTTTTAAAAATACCAGATTTGCTCCCAAATATAGTAGTGATTTATGGGAGTAACAATGTACTGAGAAAGAATCAAAGTAAAGGTCAGGAGAGCTGTGTTTTGTTTTTGTTCTATAATTGTTTGACCTTGTTATCTGATTGTTATCCTTCACAATCCTGCCTGGCATAACATTGGCGAGGTGATCCTTGGGATTTCTTTCTTTCAGGAAAAAAAAAATCTATCATGTAATCATGTGGGCTGAAGAATAGAAGGCATTTGAATTCTCTTCAACATACTTTTCAAGTACTTTTCAAACTTGCTGAGATTTATTTAGTTGAGTGCGAGAAGAGTTATTTTAAGGCTCTCTAACATGCAAATAAAAATTTTTAAGTGGAAACTAAAACATATTGGTAATCAATTGACTTAATCTATAGAATTCCAGTGTCTGAGTAATTTTGTAAATATTTCCATTTGTTTATAGTATTGTAGATGGAGTTCAAATCCAATTAGAATGGAAAAACCTTTTCCCATGAAATCTACACGTTAATTTTGTTTTTGTTTTGTTTTGTTTTGTTTTTGAGACAAAGTCTCACTTTGTTGCCCTCAGTAGAGTGCTGTACCATCATAGCTCACAGCATCCTTAAGCTCCTGGGCTCAAGAGATTCTTTTGCCTCAGCCTCCCGAGTAACTGGAACTGCGGGTACCCGCCACAATGCCTAGCTATTTTTAGAGAAGGGGTGTTACTTTTGCTCAGGCTGGTCTCAAACCTGAGAACTCAGGCAATCCACCCACCTTGACCTCCTGGTAGGATTATAGGTGTGAGCCACCATGCCCAGCTATGTTAAAAATTTTTAACATCGTTATCTTATGTACCTCCTGATGTGATGCACTGAAAAGAACCAGTATTCCTATCCAAAATGCATAACATGAATCAGACTCTGAGGAAACATCAGAAAAACTCAAATTAACAGACTTTCTACAAAACATTGGCTTGTAATTTTTAGAACTGTCAAAGTCATGGATGACAAAGAAACACTGAGGACTGCTCCAGATTCAAGGCAACTAAGGAGATACCACAACTGAATGTGATTGGTGATCCTGGATTAGACCCTGGAGTAGGAGAAAAAATTGAACTATAAAACGTTACTGGGAAATTGAACTACAAAACATTGTTGGGACAACTAGAAAGATTTAAATATGGGTTATTTATTAGATAGTATTGAATCAGTGTTTATTTTCTCAAATTTGATAAATATATCATGGTTAGGTATGAAAACATCATTATACTTAAGAAACACTTCTTGAGTTATATTGGACAATGGGATACAATGTCTGTAATTCTTAAATGTCAGAATAAGATTGTGTGTGTGTGTGTGTGTGTGTGAGAGAGAGAGAGAGAGAGAATGTGTACACAGAGAAAGAGAGAGCAAGAGAGAGAAATAAAGTGACAAGGCAAATGTTAACAACTAGTGAATCTGAGTGAAGGGTAAACAGGAACAGCTTTGTATAAAATTTCCAACTTTTCTGTAAGTTTGAAATTATTTCAGATACAAAGATAAAAAATAAATGATAGATATACTTTCTTCAATTTTAAAACATAAATTTTAAAGCTGGAAGAGCTTAAGGAATACTATTTAGCCCAAGCATTTTACTTTATGAAGAAACTTTAGCCTACAGTGATTAGGAGAACTTCTTAGGGTTATACAAACAACAAAAGAACTCTTATTTTCTGACTTCCCATCCAGTACCTTTCCAGAAAACTACACTGACCCTGTAAAGATGACACATCACAGGTCCCCAAGTGCCATTTCACTGGCAAAAATCTCCCAAGTTCCTCACAATACGAGCAATTCATTGTCAAATGCTATGCCAGAAGCTTGCTTGGCATAAAAGGATGACAATGAAAAATGTCTAGTCCTTTCCTTCAGGGAATTGGAGACCATGGAAGAGATCACAGTGCATACATAACACAAAGTGAGGCTTTGATCTGACTCTAAACCTGAATATGTGCAAAGGGGTCAACTCTTGGAATCCAGCATGAGCACCCCTCTCCAAACTATGGGTTTCCTTATACTGTACAAAGCTCATTAGAAGATAAATGAACCTATTTTCTACATTTAAGTGGCAAGTAACAAAGAAAAGAGACAGGGGACAAAGAAAAAGGGAAAAAATTACATCCAGAAATAAGGGAGAATAGAGACCCTTTATGAAATCCACATATTTTATTTTTGTAAAACTTACTATAAATAGTAAATACAAATCAATTAATAAAATATTTTAATGTATGACTCAATTATTTTTCTTGTCTGTACCACATACATGTATTTATATTCTCCATCACAGCCTCTAGTCAAGTCTCACTTATTACTTTCATATTAGTTTATTCATTTAAAAGGAAATAATTAAGAGTTAAAGGAAAATGACTGTTTTTTATAATGCTCAAATGTCTGATTAATCTAGTCAAAATTCTGTCAATCAACCGGTCTTCTCTATATTTGTTTCAGCAGTGAGAAACTTCCAAGTCACCTAATACCCAACAATTTGAATGATAACCCTCCATTCTCAACTGATTTTTTCCCCTCCTGAATTGGCCAAAACTTTAATCAACCTAGACCAAAACATTGGGTACATATTTCAGCTTGCCAAGGACTCAGCCTACAACATGTTGCCCAGGAAGCATGCAACATGTTGTAGAATGGGTATATGTGTATTTTAAGGGCCCTCACATCACAACTTTATTTCACAATTCACTTTCCACCTACAAATGCATTAAAATCTGAACAATAAGAGAGATCACAGTGTGTAGAAGACAGCAAGAGCCAGATGACCTCTGAGCAAGATGATTTGCAGCTGGTGAAGGGGACCCTCGGGTAATTTGGCCACAGGTGCTCCTTGTGGAGAAAGAGCCCGAGTCCATGGCCATCTTTAGTCATTGTCTACTACTCCCCTCACCTGTCTTGTACTGTCTCAATAAAAGGCTACTGCAGAGGTTGCTCGGGGCTACCCCACAATCAAGGTTAGCCCACCTCCTGCAAGCTTGTACTTCTAATCCGCTTCACGTCTGGTTTCTTCCTGCAGCCATGGAGACCAGGGCCATAGAGGCTGTCACAACAGTGCGAAGTAGAATTCCCAGAAGCATCAAGCTATAACTAAATTCTTCTGGCATATCTACTGGGAGCAGACTAGTAGTAAGAGAGAGAACCTGTGGTCAAGGAAGGAGATGGTGAGTCACACCACCCCTTGGTGAGTCGTGGTTCTGCCATTTGCTATTTTCTCTGTCTCAGTTTCTTTATCTGGAAAATGGGGCATAGAAGCTGGTTGGATGAGTGTCAGCTATCACTGCAAAGTTTACAATCTGTTGGCTATGTTTTACAAAGCCCTTTCATGCACATCAGTGTTTCTTAACATCCATGGATTTTTTGCATCAAATATTTGAATTTATTAAAATGCAGATTCTAGGACCCTACCCAAGTCTGAACCAGAATCTAAAGGCATGGGGCCTTGGACACTGCATTTAAACATTTTACTAAGAAGTGTGAGAACCAGAATGTTATTTATTTATACACAGGCTGCTTATTTTACCTGTTTCCTTTTTTTACTTTTAAAAAATTATTTTTATTTTTATTGTGGTAAAAACACTTCACATGAAATCTACCCTTGACATTTTTCAACATGCAGTACAATATTCTTCACTGCAGGCACCATACTGTACAGCAGATCTCTAGGGCTTTACTATCTTCCATTACCAAAACTTTATACCTGTTGATTAGTAGCTTCCCATTTTCCCCCTCACTCTGCTCCTGGCAACCACTATTCTGTTCTCTGATTTTATGAGTTTGACTATTTTAGATACATCATATAAATGAAATCATGCAGTATTTATCTTTCTGTGATTGGCTTATTTCTCTCAGCATAAAATCATGTCCTCAAGTTTCAGCCATGTCCCAGCACAGGAAAAGATTCCCTTCATTTTATTGTAGAATAATATTTTACTGAATGTATATATAGTAACATTTCCTTCCCATTCATCCATCAAAGAACATTTGGGTTGTTTTTACCTCTTGGCTGTTGTGAGTAGTACTGCAATGAAGGTGGGAGTGTTAGTATCTTTCAAGATCCTAATTTCAATTATTTTGGATAAATACCCAGAAATGAGATTCCTGGATCATATGGTATTTCGATTCTTGAGTTTTTGAGGAAACTCCATACTATTTCTCACATTGGCTGCACCATTTTGCATTGTCATCAGCAGTGTACAATTTCTCCACATCCTCACTAGCTCTTGTCTTCTGTTTTTTAGGGGTTGGTTTTTGATGATAGTTATCATAACAGGTGTGAGGTGATATCTCATTGTGGTTTTAGTTACATTTCCCTGATGATAATGAGACTGAACATCTTTTCATATACTTGTGGCCATTTATATATCTTCTTTGGAGAAATATCTATTCAAGTCCTTAGCCCAATTTTTATCCAGATTGGGTTTTTCTTTTTTGCTGTTAGATTGTTTGCCATTAAGTTATAAGGATTTCCTTATATATTTTGGAAATTAACCCCTTATTTGATACATGATTTGCAAATATTTTTTCCCATTCCATAGATTGCTTTTCATTCTGTTATTTCCTTTGCTGTGTAGAAGCTTTCTCTAATTTTATATAGTCTTACTTGTCAATTTATGCTTTTATTTCTTGTGCTTTAGGAGTGGTATTCATGAAGTCATGCCAAAATGTCACAAAACTTTCCCCGTTTTCTTGAAAGCATTTTATAATTTCAGGTCTTATGTTTAAGTCTTTGATCCATTTTGAGTTGATTTTGTGTATGGTATAAGATAAGGCCTAATTTCATTCTTTTGCATGGGGATATTCCAGTTTTCCTGACACTATTTGTTAAAGATGCAAAAATTCTCAACAAAGTACCAGCAAACCAGTGTTAAAGACAATATCATTCCTTCACTGTGTAGAGGGATATTGGACACCCTTATCGAAGATCAGTTGGCTATATATGCATGCATCTATTTCTGGGCACTTTATTCTGCCTATATGTCTGTCTTTATGCCAGTACCATACTGTTAATTACTGTAATATATTTTGAAATCAGGAAGTGAGAAATCTTCACCTTTGTTTTTTCTTCCCAAGATTGTTTTGGATATTCAGAGTCTTTTGTGGTTCCATGTAAGTTTTAGAACTGTTTTTCTATTTCTGCAAAAAATACCATTGGGATTTTGATAGGAACTGCTTTCAATTTGTAGATCACTTTGGGTAGTATGGACATTCTAACTATATTGTCTTTCAGTTCATGAACATGGGATGTCTTTTTGTTTGTTTATATATTCTTATTTTTTTGTTTGTTTGTTTGTTAGTTTCCATTTTATTTTTGTTTTTATGAGTAAGAGTCTCACTCTATGGCCCAGGCTAGATAGAGTATAATGTGTCAGCATAGCTCACTGCAACCTCAAATTCCTGGGCTCAAGCAAATCTCCTGCCTCAGCCTTCCTAGTAGCTTGGACTATAGACACACATTACCATACTCAGGTAATTTTTCTACTTTTTGTAGAGATGAGATCTAGCTCAGGCTGGTCTCACACTCCTTGCGTCAGCCTCACAAAGTGCTAAGATTAGAGGTATGAGCCTCTGTTTATATATTCTTTAATTTTTCCATCAATATTGTACGGCTTTCACTTCCTTAGTTAAGTTTATTCTTAAGTATTTTATTCTCTTTGATGCTATTATAAGCAGGGTTGATATCCTAGTTGTTATCCTTTTCAGATAGTTTGTTGCTAGTATACAGAAACACAACTGATTTTTATATGTTGATTTTTGAGTCATGCTACTTTACTAAATTCATTCCTTAATTCTAACAAGTGGAGTCACTAGGGTTTTCTGTATATAGAATCATGTAATCTGTACACAGGTACAATTTTACTTCTTCCTTTCTGATCTGGATGTGTTTTATTTCTTTTTCTTGCCTAACTGCTCTTACCAAAACTTTAATTATCATGATGAATAAAAGTGGTAAGAATGGGCATCTTTGCCTTGTTCCTAATTTTAGAAAAAAGGCTCTTTGTTTTGCACCATTGAGTATTATGTTAGCTATGGGCTTTTAATGTATGACCTTTATTATGTTGAGGTAATTTCCCTCTATTCTTAGTTTGTTGAATGCTTTTAACATGAAAGGGTTTTGAATTCTAACAAATGCTTCTTTTCTGCATCTATTGAGTTGGTCATGTACTTTATATCCTTCATTCTTGTAGTGTGGTATATCACATTAATTGTTGTCACATGTTGAACTATTCTTGCAGCCCAGGGATAAATCCTACTTGGTCATGGCATGTGATCTCCTTAATAGTATTTTGTTAGAAATTTTTGCATCTATACTTATTATTTTGTTCATTTCTAACTTAAATTTATTGCCTTAGAAACCACAGTGCACAATAAGATCAAATATGAATAAATTTTTCTTGCCAAGGAATATGTATAACATAACCAAGCCTAAAAATAATGCCCTGCCTGATGAACATTTAGACAGTATGTTAGGCTGATTAAAAGAACATAAGTTAAATCTGTTCCCTAGGTTTCTGAGGAGTCTTGCATTAGTCTATATTAATAGGTGACTACTGTCAAAAATGACATTGCTCCTCTAGTCATTTGTGTGCTGCCCACAACGCTAGTCTAAGAAATGGGAGGCTGTAAGTTTTCATTGGGAACATGAGTTTCAGAATGACATGAGGTACTAAAACCCTTGAAATTTAGTGTCTGGCTCCTCTGGGGCATTTTTTTTTCTTTTCAGTTTTTGGCTGGGGCTGCGTTTGAACCCGCCACTTCCGGCATATGGGGCTGGCACCCAACTCCTTTGAGCCACAGGTGCTGCCCTCTCTGGGGCACTTTTCATGCACCTTACAAATAGGATTCATTCATTCATTTAATAAATGTTTCTCTTTTAAAAATAAATGTTTCTTGAGCAATTCCTATATGCGAGTCACTAGTCTTATAGATGGCAGAAGCCCTGAATCTATCAGGCAAGACCTCTTCTGCCGCCCCCTTTATAAATTCAACTTCAGTTCTATTAGTATATGAGAAGCTTGTAAGAGCAGAAAGGGGTCTTGGGTGGCAGCAGAAAAGTTTAAAAAGAGAAAACATTTGCACAACTTAAACTGATGCTAAAATCTGTTGTAATAATTAGTACTCTCTGGTAGGTTCTCAGCCTGTCTCCTTAATTATAAGAGAAAGAGAACAGAGATAACTGGTGCTGCATGAAGTTGCACTTGGAGCTTCAGAGGCTGTAGTTGGATTTTGCTGATGATATGCTTGGGCAGGAATGAAAAGACGAAAACTCTAATGTGTAATTATGTCTGTCCTTTCCAAATTTGACTATATTCTCCTGCTGGATTTCCCTGATTCGAAAAAACAAAAATTCATAAGGCTTTTTTTTAATAGTCACAAATAATACTCTATCCATCCCCAAATTCTGACTGGCAGGGCAACAAGAAATATTTGGAGGGACACCTGAAGTTAACCTCAAGGATGAGGAATAAACCCCAAGTGTCTTGAGTTCTTATTAAGGGCAAGTTTAACTTCTTTGTAGAGAACAGTTTGCTCAGTCTACAAGAAATAAACAATATCAAGGTTTTGCTGTTTGCTTGTGATTTTCCCTAGATAAACTCATTTGTCTGATTTGAGAGGGCACTGTCTTTGTTCCTTCAAAAACATGAAATTGCAGTGGTTTCATTGAAAGGATGATTTAGATTCTACTTACCACAAACATTAAGTACTTTTCCATTTACTTTTTCCAGTCGTATTTTTAGCTGTCACTGAAAATCACCAGTGTTGCCAAATACGCTGACTATGCCTTAAAATACAAAACAGAAACCACAGTCCTGATAACATAAGGTTCCATGCATTTCAGAAAATATACTAGAGAGGCCCCATTCCTCTCCTATCTTAATTTCTGACCTCCCTGAAAAATATGTTCTGGAATTAATAATAAAATTCCAATAGGGCATGCTGCACTAGGTCTTGCTGGAAATAAGAGATGAGGATAATGTAAAAGAAAAGCCAGTCTCAGCATTTAGTTATCAATTCTGTCAAGTGGTATTTGTAATCCAAACCCACTGTCCTCTGAATTAAGCCCATAGTTTTTTAGTGCTTCCAAACTCATAGATCAATCTTTATCTGCCACAACTTCGTGCTTTGCTCTGTAAAAATTGGCAGCCATGCTTACTAACACAAGCTGCGTCACAGCATCATTTCCTGACATATGGCAGCTTCAGCTATATTTGTTCTCCTTATTTTGTTAGTTTTCTCTAGGGTGTGGACAATTTTATCTCCATATCATCTCAATTTGCTCATTTCTTTATTAATAACTCTAAGATACTTAGGGTGATTTTCTTCATACATAGCACAATCTGATTTTGTGTGAACAGTAGAGAAGAAAAATAGGGTTTTATTAAAACCAATAAAATTATAAAATTGAGTTTCCATATTTAAAAGATGTTTTTCTCTTCATATTATCAAAATGAGATCATCTAAAAATTACATTTAAAATGTAAAAGAAGTTGACAATTTCATTAGTCAAATGAAAAGAGATGGTTGGGATTCTTTACCACTAAACTCTGGTGCAGTCTTCACATATGTAAGTGGAAGGATGTGAACTAGAGACCGGCTACTATCTGATGATTGCCACTGTGAAGAACGTTAATTAATTGTCTTGCTTATGCAAGTTACCATCTTCCCAGGTACTCAACAATCAATTCATACCCCTTTGCTTAGAGCCCAACTCAAATCCCCCTTCTCCATGAAACCTCCCTTGATTATTCCAAGTAACATTATTTCTCCTTCCTTTACATTCAGTTACGTTGATAACTGCAAATGGCCCACATACTTAGGACAAACCAACAGCAAACTGACCTTTAAGAATTCCTCAGATATCCGACAAGCAAAAAGATGACTACACAAAAGTCTTCACTGTTAGCAAAATTACCTCAAACGATGCCATCATTTTTAGTCTTAGGAGTTAAGCCTCCACTATGAAATAGAAAACTATGGCAATGAAACAAATTTCTTAACCTAAGAAAATCATAGTTTAGCTGTCGGTCAGTATCAGTGACTTGATTTCTTTACCTCTCCTCTATACTGTCAAATATGTCTTTTACTGGTCTATTTGGAAATCTCCTCCTGGCTTTCTTCCTTATCACATCCTTTTCCCATTTCATCTCCAGTGGAGATGACTGAGAAGGGATACTATCATCTACTTTCCCTTTCCTAATCCACAGAAAATATAAGATTATTTTGTCATATCCTCATGAACCACTGACAGAGGGAACCTTGTCCTTTATACCTTTATACATTTTTCTGTTAGGGACTGCATAACAAAAGTATGTCCCATGGACTGTGAAAGAAATGTGAAGACTGATGATAACAGAAACGGAGATTACCTAGCCTAGGCTATGGAAGATCAAAACAGAACTTAATAATAGAAACCAGGTGTGGTGGCTCATGCCTTTAATCCTAGCACTCTGGGAGGCTGAGGCACTGAGCTCACAGGCACTGAGCTCACAGGTTCACAGATCAACCTGAACAAGAGTGAGACCTCTAAAAATAGCTGGGCATTGTGGAGGGTGCCTGCAATCCCAGCTATTTGGGAGACTGAGACAAGAGAATCACTTGAGCCCAAGAGTTTGAGGTTGCTGTGAGCTAAAATGCCATGGCACTGCCACAGCACTGAACTGAGGTCAACCAAATGAAACTCTGTCTCAAAAAAAAAAAAAAAAAAAAAGGTAACTTAATAATAAACCTTAAGTATTTCAAAAAACACATTTAGACAATTGTTATCTATCAATATTAAGGCTAGACCAGAAATAAATGGGCTGAAATGGTGGAGTAAGAAATGGAATTTAAGTGAAGAAATAATTTTTATAGCTGGAATAGAAACAAGTGGTCCAGAAAGGTAGAGCATTCTTCATTGTTGGTGTTTAATAGGATGATTTTTTCATCTGCTGGGAATGGTTTAAATAGAGCAGAGTTAATATGCAAGGCAAAATTTTAGGATTAAAATCTGAGATTATCTGATGATTAAAGCTGATACTAGAAATAAAAGCATAAAGGACATAATTACGTCCCTCTACAGTTTATTTTACTAGGGCCATAACTTTGATCTAAGTGGGAATGTCAATGAGTTTTACCCTCACCAAGTTGAGCACTGGTTATCTTTTATTATTGTTACTTAGCACCTCTATTGTTTTAATATTCTTTATACAAAATTAAAAAGTAAAGGAGAATGCTTTTGAATATATTGATGTGAAATTCTTTTGGACATCAACCAAATATTCATTTTTACATAATAGTGAAATGTATTAATATTATCATACTAGTTATATAATACTATGGTCCTTGTTAGTACATTTTGTGAAGTGTCAGGAGTAAATTGGTAGAGAAAAGAAATTATGATTGCTTTAAGACTAATATGCAGGCTCAGCACCCATAGCACAATGGTTATGGCACCAGCCACATACACCGAGGCTGGAAGGTTCGAACCCAGCCCAGGCCAGCTAAACAACAATGACAACTGCAACAAAAAATGGCTGGGTGTTGTGGTGGGCACCTATGGTCCCAACTACTTGGAAGGCAAGAGTTTAAGGTTGCTGTGAGCTGTGATGCTATAGCACTCTACCGAGGGAGACATAATGAGACTCTGTCTCAAAAAATAAAAATAAAAATAAAAAAAGACTAGTATGCAAAAAAGTTCCAATTAGTAGACTTTGAATAAGCTTAGCCAGCAACTAGATTCAACATTTAAAAAATGTATATTATGAGTTATAAAATACTTTGTCTAAAAAAATTCCTGGCATTTATTATTATTTCCTCTGGTTACATAAGCAATAAGTTTATTTTAAAGCTTTTGGAGACCAGAAGAAATAATAACAGAGACAACAAAAATTGCTCATGTGCTTATTACCAGAGTTAACTACTGTTAACATTTTAAAATCAATTACCTCCTAGTCTTTGAGATCATGTTTCATCAGCAGTTTTTTTCTTAAATCTCTCTCCTCTTTGTTTCCTCATGAAATAAATTTCCATTTCATTACATTTCCTTACAAACATTCCTTTTAATGTCTATAAGATGCTCCATCAAAGGGATGGATATTTAACCTTTCATTATTGCTGGGGATATCAGTTATTCCTCATCAAGGGTCAAGAGACAGAAGCCTCCTCACCTATGACAGGCAGAAAGGCAATTGAATACAGAGAATGAGAAGTTTACAAAATTGTAAAAGATTTGAAAGAGTAGACTTTAGGCTGAGTCCCAAAAATGATTCCCAGAATCCCACCACAGAGTTGATGTACATGGGGCATTAGGAGACCCTCTGCTGGGACCATTGACTTCAAGAACATATTGTCATAGCTGTGATCCAAGAAGCAGGACCATTACTGCCACTGCCATGGCCTCTCTTGATACTTCCAAAATGAGCAATGGACACTAGAATGCTTCTTAAGGAAAACTCAGCATCTCCCACCATGTTTGTGAACAAATACCAGATCAGATCAAAAAACTTAGGTCAATAAAAAGATGTCCTTTGTATTACTTTTATACTCCAAATATTACATGAGTACATCTTTTGGAAGATACCTAATTTGAATATGATTCTTATAAGAGACTGGGTTAGAGAGGATTTAGATTTCCAGCCTCTGCAGAACAAAGAACTGAGAATAATAAGGTTAGATGGGCATTGGGTCTTGATCCACTGTGTCTAGTATGTCTATTGTCAGGAAGGTTGTGAGGAATTTCTCTGAGACATGGGTCTTTGTTTGCATCACTGTTTAATTCCTTAGGATAGATTCCAGAAAGTGAAAATTACTAACTCAGAGAATAGAAATATTTTATAGTCTTGATAAATTTTTATATTGCCAAGTTACTTTCCAGAAAAGTCTTATCACCATACATACAATATATAGTAAGCAAGATTTGAAAGTGAAAATCTCATCATACCCTTACCTGTTGAGTCTTTTTGAAAAATCTTATAGACATTTCATTTCCTTAAAAGTCTTTATTTCTCCATATGAGAATTGTCAATAATGCTGTAAGGCATATTCAGTATATCAAGTCTTCAGTGAAGGTCTTCAGATTCAAGACCACCATCAATGGTGGAAATCTGATCATAACAGTCTAGTATCCGTGTGTAAGAAAAACCAAGAATCTCTCTAGGATATACAAGGGACTTATTAGATTATATATGTCCCTACAGATCCATGATGTCCTCAGCCACAGTGCAGCTTAATCATATTGTTTGCTTGCAGGGTCTCTGAGGTGAAAGGACTCTGGCTGAAGCCTCCGAGTCTCTGCAGTGACTGCTGATGCAGAAGGCAGGGGATGGGATATAGATAATATTTGAAGATGATTTTCTTACTATTTAGATTGTTTCAAACATTTTGTCTGTTTTAATGTCATGTGTTTTTGTAGCTCCATATCTCAATAAATATTTATTCTATTGTATCGTGGTATATACTGATCGATGGAGAATTTTGTACTCTATACATTGATGCTGTTCATTTTTTTCTACTTTTAATTTTTTTTATTCTTTTCAGCCTATTACTATATGATGTCATTAAACGATTTTCGGCCAATTTTTCTCTATGAATTCAAATTGAACCAAAGCGCTGCCACAACAGCCCGAAAAATTAACCAGGCATTTGGCAATGATAGTGTTAATGAACGCACCGTTCGATATTGGTTTGTGAAATTTCATTCTGGAAATTTTAGCTTCGAAGATGAGCCCCGAAGTGGTCGATCTAGAGTAATCCAGGACGAGGATTTGAGGACCCTGGTGGAGACTGACCCATCACAAATGGTGCGTGGGATGGCGGAAGAACTGGGTGTCAGCTCCCATGAGGTTTTTGATGATTTAAAACGTATTGGAAAGGTCAAAAAGCTCGAAAAGTGGGTGCCCCACAATTCAAACGATCGGCAGAAATTGTCACGTTTCGAGGTTTGTTCTTCATTGCTTTTGCACAACCAAAACGATCCTTTTTTGGATCAGATCGTCATGTGTGATGAAAAGTGGATTCTCTACGACAATAGGAAACATTCAGGACAGTGGTTGGACACCGATGAGCCACCCAGGCACTTCCCAAAGGCGAAACCCCACCAAAAAAAGATCATGGTTACCGTATGGTGGTCAGCGGCTG
>CAUYPK010017871.1:0-18527 GCA_963574355.1 Loris lydekkerianus | reverse complement strand
TTTTCCATTTTTTAAAAAATTCAGTTGTTTTTTTTTTTTTTTTTTTTTTTTTTTTTTAGTTTCATAGTTCTCTTTGTAGAGATCTTTCACATCCTTTGTTATGTATACTCCCAAATATTTCATCTTCTTTGGCACTACTGTGAAAGGAATAGTCCTTGACTTTTTTTTGGCTTGGCTATTGTTGGTATATATAAAAGCTACAGATTTATGGGTGTTGATTTTGTAGCCTGAGACATTGCTGTATTTCCTTGATCACTTCTAAAAGTTTTATAGTAGAATCTCTAGGGTTTTCCAGATACATGATCATATCACCTGCGAAGAGTGAAAGTTTGATCTCTTCTGACCCTATGTGGATAGCCTTGATCGTCTTTTCTTCCCTAATTGCAATGGCTAAAATTTTCATTACAATGTTAAAGAGCAACGGAGACCATGGGCAACCTTGCTTGTTGGTTCCTGATCTAAGTGGAAATGATTTCAATTTAACTCCATTCAATACGATATTGGCTGTGGGCTTGCTGTAGATGGCCTCTATCAGTGTAAGAAATGTCTCTTCTATACCAATTTTCTTAAGTGTTCTGATCATGAAGCGATGCTGGATATTATCAAAAGCTTTTCCTGCATCAATTGAAAGAATCATATGCTCCTTATTTTTTTAGTTTGTTTATGTGCTGAATTACATTTATAGATTTACGTATATTGAACCAGCCTTGAGACCCTAGGATAAATCCCAGTTGGTCATGGTGTGTAATTTTTTTGATGTGTTATTGGTTTCTGTTTGTTAGGATAGCACATTTAATTTTTTTTGAAATCATTTTATCACGTCTCTAGTTAACAACATTATGACTTGGCCATCTGACCACACAGCTACATCAGCTATATACTATAATATTCACTACATAAGGGTAACAAAATGTAAATACAAGTCATGCTGAGCACCTTGTAATTGCAGAAGTCAAACATGGCTTGAGTATCATAATTTTAATATAGTTTTTTTTTTTCCTTCTTAAAATGTGTATACACTTTTTTGGCATCCTCTGTATATACAGTGTGGCCATAAAGTTTGTGTGCAATTTAAAATAGTATGCAATTTAAAATTGCATACTTTATGGGCACTCTGCATATACATATGCACACACATACAAGTACATACAATTTTCTTAAATTGTCATGAAATAAGCAGTGACATGAATAAAGACGGCAGCTCCCAAACTGACAGGAGGAGTGGCTCATGTCTGCATTCTCCACTCCAGTTTTCCCACTTTCAGTTCACCATTATCTCAGCAATTTACAACACTACAAGGTCTTAGCCACAGTTCTCACACATATTACACATCAACAATATGAAATAAAAAATTATAAGCTTTGGGGGAGGAGGGGTCTTGCTTCTGTTTTGGAAACAAGGTTTCCCTCTGGCACTTGAGCTGGAGTGCAGTGGCACTATCACAGCTTACTGCAGCCTCCAACTCTTGGGCTCAAGCAGTCTGCCCACCTCAGCCTCTGGAGTAGCTGGGACTTCAGGGGCCAGCCACTACTCCCAGCTAATATTTTTCTTTTACCTTTTATAGCGATGAGGGGTTGGAGTGGAGGGGTGTCTGCCTTTGTCACCCAGGCTAGGACAAGGTTAGTTTTTATCTTGCAACACACCCTCACTCTCTCTCTCTCTCTATATATATATAGACTCTCTCTCTCTCTATATATATATATAAAGTTAAGAATGCCAAAGAAGAACTAAGGAGCAAAAAGAAACCAAGACCCAAGATGTGGAACAGCTTTAAGACTACATCAAACACGAGCTGAAGACCAATCAAGAACACTTAGTGACTGAGTAAATCAGAGACCTGAAAGGCATCGGGCATGTGTGCAAGGATCAGAGGATGAGCTGTATTTACTACGCAGATCAGGTCGAATCCTGAGGTTCTACTGCTCATTACCTGCCTAACCTCAGGAAAATTATTTAGCTCTCAGAAGCCTCAGTCTTCTTGTCTATAAGATGGAAATAATAATAATTCAGTAGAAACTCTTTTTAACAGATCTCTACTTAATCAACTTACAGAAATAAAGCTCTCCAATCCCTCTATAAATCACTTCTACTCCCCACAAGTTCACTTCCACCTAAGTAGGCCACTTTTGTAACATACCCCCACTCTTCTGCTCTCACAAAATGGGCTTAATGCTTAATGAGACCCAACTCTTTGTTCCCAAACCAGTTTATGGCAACTATATTTATTATAATTGTGTAGTTTAAGATCATATAAACTAATGAATTATGACTAGAAACAGGTTGTTTCCATGGAAATTATGTTGAAAAGTTCAAAAAGATTCAAAAGCTAATTAAAAAAAAATTTTTTTTACGGATCCTAGCCACCTAATCCTAGCCTTTACCCTACCCCTGTCCCTAGCCCAAACCCTACTTTCATAAAAAAGAAAAAAAGAAAGAACGGCACCTGTGTCTAAGTGAGTAGGGTGCCGGCCCCATATACCAAAGGTGGTGTGTTCGAGCCTGGCCCTGGACAAATTGCAACAACAAATAGCCGGGTGTTGTGGCAGGCACCTGTAGTCCCAGCTACTCGGGAGGCTGAGGCAAGAGAATCACCTAAGCCCAGGAGTTGAAGGTTGCTGTGAGCTGTGATGCTACAGCACTCTACCCAGGGTGAGAAAGTGATACTCTTTGTCTCTAAAAAAAATTTAAAAAGAAGAGGTACCATAAAAATACTTGAAGAAAGTGCAGGCAAAACTCTTGAAGAAATCAGCCTGGGTGAATATTTTATGAGGAGGACTCCCCAGGCAATCGAAAATGAAAGTATTTTTTTATGAAAGTTTGGCCAAAAACCTGGGTGCACATTACACATGGGTGTGCATTATACAAATCAAAATATAGTAGATTAGCTTAAAATATTTTAGAAAAATAAGAGGCAACTATATGTTGTCTACAAGAAACCTATTCACCTATAAGTACATGCATAGAATGAAAACAGAAGGATGAAAAAAGATTTTCCATGCAAATGGAAGCCACAAATGAGCTGAAGGAGTTCCCATCTAAGAGTAATAGAGTTAGAGAGACCATTTCTTACGGTCTCTGAGTCTGCTTGAGTAACATTTTTCTCTCTTTACAAGATAGTAATCTGTGCTCCTCATGCTTGACTACTGTATGTTGTCTGTAATAAAAGAGAGCCAAAATGCCTCATGATTCCTCAAAGCCCGGGCAAGTATTAAAACAAAACAAACAAACAAAAATTAGCAAGAATTAGAGATTTCATGAAATCAAGAACTCTAGATCTCTTAAGGTTCTTAAGCCTTAAAATATTATGACATTTTTGTTTAAATTTAGTTTTAAATACACACAGATTCTGGACTCACATCCCAACTATCTTACTTACAAGTGCTGTTTTATGACAAATAACTTAGCCTTTCTTTATCTTGATTTCTTTATCTATTAAAAAGCAAAACTATAGTAACCACTTGACATATTTGTGGTGAGAATAAAAAAAGAAAGCTGTTGTAATTACTGTCTTGTACAATAAACTAACAATACAAGTTAACAATTATTAAGTTAACAAAATTAATACTGATTTTTAAAATAATTTTGTATAGGGAAAATTACCTAGGTCTCAGGTATATGAAAATACGACATTTTCTTTCAAATCTGGAATACAGCTGGTAAGTTGGTTTCATTTGCACTCTGTCAAGTCTATTCTTCTACCTCATTCATAGTTGACAGGGATGTAGCAGTGACTAGGGGTTTGTATACCATGTGCCTTCCCACCCCTGGAGATGTCAGAGGTGGGAATTATTGCTAATTCTGGTATTCAGTGCTTCAGCAGTTATCAATGATGCCATGACTCTTTGCTTTTAGTTTGTTCACCAAATGTCTAATAGCTTTGGGAAGCACATATCCTGGACAGGCCAAATTGCAGTGTTTTGTTCCACTATCCATATGAGTAGACTCCTAGTTGGCAATTCATAAAACATAAAAATTGGACATCATACCAACAGCCTAATATTATGGGAAAAGAACATTATAATTTATTGAATACTAAGTCAATTATTGAGTATAATTTAATGTGCCAGTACATTTTATGTGTGTCATCTCATTTAATCTTCATAAAAATACTTTAAGGCACAAATTATCGCCCACATTGTAAAGGAGAGGCAACAATGTTGCAAATGTTTATGTTCACTGCGCACAGATGGTTAGTGTCAACACTGAGATTCACATTCAATTTTACATGGTGGCCATATTTTGATCCTGTCAGCGTGTGTGCCTAGAACGGTATCTCTAGTTTTGTTCTTGATTATACTCAGAATAATGCGCGAGAGAAGACGCACAAATCATTTCATTTACAACGACTACAGTCATTACAGTCTTGGTTGATTCTTGTCACTTTCCCTGTATATTTGCGTCAATCAACAAAATATCTTTACTTACTACAGAATTGGAAGCCTTTAGTGATTAGCTTGGTTTTGCCAAAGCTCAAAATATAATAATAGCAAAAAACACATTAATTAGATCATTTTATTTTTTTGATATTAAAAATGAAAAAACATTATTATAAAGGGAAATTACAAACATATTTCACTTATAAATGAGGATGCAATATCCTAAGCAACATATTAACAAGTTGAATTAAAAATTAATGTTTAAGTAATGTACTTTGGTCAAAATTAAATCCAATTTATGTGAGAATTAGTCACTATTTTCTTTTCTTCCTTTCTTTTTTTCTTTTCCTTTCCCTCACTCCCTCCCTCTTCTGTGTAGACCATTTTCAAAAAAATGTGATTATTCAGATCTTCTAGAAATGTAATTGTGGAAGCAGATGCCACTGATGATTAACGGTGCCTTTGCTTACCAGCAATTATTTTTTTTCTCCCTGGAAGCACACTCATTAGCCAAAGACTCAGAGTCTGGCTCCAACATAGAGGGCTGGGTCCCCAGCCAAGTTTCATGGCAACTCTGTAAATAACAATATGTCCCACAGACCAGATTCCTAGCCTGCAGGCACCATTATATCACATCTCCCAGCCCTGTGCCTTGGCGACTGCCCATAGACTCAGAGTTTGGAAGAAACTCAGTTGGAATCGGAAAGAAATTCTGGCTTTGCTAAACTACTACTTCAAATAGTTCTCATATAGCAGGGCTGTATGAGAACTATATTTCAAGGGAGCCAGGAATCTCCATTACTCTGTTGCTGGTGGTAAGTACTAAGAAGGAATAAACAAAGTTGTTCCCTTCAAAGATTCATCACAGGCAGATCATAGTACCTGTAGATAACCTTTTGCAAGTTCCTTGGCCTTTTTCATGCTTTGATGTCATTTTTGAAAAAGGAAATGACAACAACTAAGGAATCTGGTTGTTCTGAAAGTTTATTGTTAATATGTGAAAGGCTACTGAACTATATATCCAGACTGAGCTAATCTGGAACAATTTTGCATAATTTTTTTTTTTTAATTAGGTTGATGCAATTCACTGCTTTGAGCCTCATCTGTCCAGTTTGCAGAAGATGCAGCTGCTTAGAGAATCCAACTGGACTTCCACAGCTTTAGCTACTCTTGAAAGGCCTTCCTTGACAATTTCTTCTTCCTGAGTTTTCTGTTGAATTTCATTTGCCTATATGGCACATATTTATAAAGTGCTCCACATGTTTCAATTACTGTGCCAGTCATCACTTTCACAGTTTCTCCTAAGGTCACATAGCTCAAACGTAGACTCTCTAGTTTCATTCTGGGATTGGCTGAATATCTTTAGAAACATGCCATATTATATAAGGTTCATTCTATGCTGATGAAGTCAATTAAAAATATCTCCCTATGGCACCACATTTGAAATTATAAGGAAAGCAAAGAGAAATAATTCAAGTGATTTGCTTAAGTTTTCACAGTGAACTAGGCCAGAATTAGGACAAGATTCCAAGTTTCCTAACAACAAGTTTTGATGTTTGTTCAATGTATAGAAAATACAAGAAACTCATTTATTATTTTGTCCCACTAAAATTGTGTGTTCGTGAGGAGTTAATAGAGAATGCATGTGCCACTATTTTCATTTTATTAGTAACAATCAACTAGAAAACAGTGACAAACGTCCTTCTTAAACCATTCAACACTTCCTCTAAAAGGAATTAAATCAAAAGATGGAGTTTTCAATCTTTTAAGAATTAATGTAGCCATCACAAGAAGTATGTGTACATAGAATTCCAGTATTAGATTCCCTTTTGAATATTCTTCTGAAGCAGTTTCCTTTTATATGAAGAGTAAGTTTCCCACAGACATTTTGCTTAAAACCAGGAAGTTGAACTCTGATCAAATTGCACCCTTTGTCAGTTGTTTTCCAAGAGTCTTATCACATTCAAGGGGATTTCTATGTATTGTTGAGATTAAAGTTCAGATAGGAGGTATGCATAAATAAGTCAATTTGCCAATCAACTTCAGTTCTCCAATATACATGTATGTCTCTAAGTCCACTTTCTAAAGCCCAGACCCGTATTTCAGATGACAGATGGATAGTACACGCAAGGTGGTGCAAAAACTGAGGCAGTCATCTTTTCTTAAAATTTCAGAAATTCTCCCCAATTTCTCCTCCAACCACAGAAATTTTCCAGTGATTCAAGTTAAAAATCATGTGCTGTCTTTGAATGCAGGAGTCAGTCTATCTTCAAACATGATCATTTTTATTTCCATAATTTTTGCCTACTTGACAGCCTATGAATTCTTTATATCAAATCTAAAGTACAGCAGTCTGGTTTAGCAAGAAGAGCTTTTTATTTGGAGTCTCAGCCTTCTGTTTTCCTTTTTCCTAATCCAATTTCTATATTAAATAAAATTAATCTTTTTAAAGCACTGCTTTCATCTTTTCTCTGTCAAAAACACTCAGTGTCTTCCAGGTATCTGTGAAATAAATTTCAAGGGCCTAGGCTATCGTTCAAAGCTGAAGACAGGCATTCACCAAATTACATTTCGAGCCTCTCCTTTTGTTACAGGCTGACTCCCCAAATTCACATGTTGAAATCTCAATCTTCAGTAGCTCAGAATGTAAATACAAATCCTTTAACTAAGTGGTTCAGTTGAGTCTGTTAGGATGGGACCCTTATCCAATATGACTTACGTACTCATAAGAAGAGGAAAAAGAAACCTTGCTCCTTTCATAGCTGCAGCAAATGGATGCTGACCGTGTGAACAGGAAGAAAAAGGGAAGAAAGCTGAGAAAAAAGATCGCAGAAAACCCCAACCCTGACAGCACTTTGATCTTCAACTTGCAGCCTCCAGAACTATAAGAAAATAAATTCCTGTTGTTTATGCTACTCGGTCTGTGTTATTTTGTTATGACAGCCCGGGCAAATTGATATACTATCCAAATTTAATTCCTTGTCAATTCTCCATATACACCAAATGTTTTCATGTCTCCTCCTTGTTCCGTCAGGGATGGAGTGCTTTCTTACATCAAATCTCTCAGATTCATCTTTCCAAATCCATCTTTAGGAGAATGTTTCCCAAACCAGAAATTCTATCCCCCCACGTACTGCTCAACCTAAGATGAAAATAATTTCATCCAAATCATAAATCTCTAAGAATTCCCCTATAAGACAAACAGATTCATTTGCCAAGAAAATTGTTCTGTAAGTTCATTATCTCCTTGCATTTCTGTCTGATCCTTGAATATAAGTGAATTACTTTTTTGCACCTCCCCTACTTTACCCAATGCATAGCCTGGACCATGGCCTCAGTTCACATAATAAATGACTAAATGATACTAATAATGAATGATAGTAATAGCTAACGTATAGTGAGTAACCCATAGAATCACTTCATTAAACCGTCACTGCACTTCTTGAAGTAGGGGTTATTACCATTTTATGGATCAGAAACCCGAAGATAGCTTAAGTATTTGACTAAGTATGGCCAGCATTAAGTATATGGCATCAAAATGTGTACTTTTTCTGTTCCATCTCACTGTCTTGCTATGATAGCAGAATTTAAAATTTAGCCATCTAGAAACCTTTTCAGAATACCCTGGTAACAATTAAAAAAAAGTCCCCCAGAGATTTGCCTTTAAGTCATAGAATTACTTCCTCTCTGAGGCAACCAGGATGGAGAGTATGTTCTTTTGTCAAACACTACTCTGTTACCTGTGGATAGCACACCCACCCAGGATGAAAGCAGCAGTCTTTTCCATCATTTTTATTTCACTTCTCACAATGGATGGCTCCCGCTGAATTTGTGTAAAAGCTCAACATACTAACCTATGTTTCCTATACCAAGATATAGATAACTAGAGCTACAAACAGCTATTATGTGGCACCTTCAATCCCAGGGTGTTGTCTAAAAATTATCTCACGGAAGCAACTCTCCTGCTAGGCTGGGTTTTCCTAAAAGAGTACTTAATTTGGATATTTTAAAATAACTTTCACTTCTCAGAAGTAATCTAAATGGCTTTTTTATTAATCTTATTATATAGGAGTTTCTTTCAAATGACATGATCTTATTATAACACTCAGAATTTTCTAATAAGGATTTAAAAAGAAATGGCGAGGAGTTCTTGACCATTACAAAGAGAATAAGTCAAATGTAGATTGTGGGCATATTGTGGCTGTTAATGAAAACTTCTTCCTGTTAAGTTTATAAAATAGTTCCATTTATCTATTGCATCTTTAAATCTCCAAAAGACAGCTCTGTATAAAAAGAGGATTTACAGAGACAGAGCTCTTACGATATACTTATCTGTAATTAGATAAAATTTGTACATTACTATGTATTTAGCCTCACCATTCTAAATCTTATGAAAAGGTAAACAAAGGAGGAATTGACTGAGTTCTCTCCAATGTGGCCTGCATTCATAGGAAAGTTCAAGAGAAAACCACTTATCCATTCATTCAAACATTGAGTATGCGCACACTTGGAGTTAAGAATAGAAAAAAGAAAGCATATTTCCTGTCCTGAAAGATGTTTAGTTTACATAAATGTAGAAGGCAGACATGACAATGCAGCATTGTGGGTCTTAGAAGGGTTGAAAAGACAGGAGGAGCAGAGTGTTTCTACCGCTCAAGTTCAATAGTTAAGGTTTTGTGAAGATGAATTGCTGTAGATCCAACAAAGTTTTAAGTGAAGATTTGATATACTGTGGAGGTAAGGTGGCAATCACTCCTTTTTTTAAAAATGGAAATATTAACTCAGAAAGATGACACACCCTCTTATAATGGAAACTGGCTTTCAATCATGAAATTTCTTCCTTGCATCTGGAATTCTTAAAAATATTTTAAAATCTGATGCATTGTCATAAGCAGTCCTTTCTCATTCCTGAGCCCCATGGGGAAAGAATATAACTACTACCGTTTCCTAGATTGGAAGTTCTGAAATAACTATTAAGAACTCTCATATCACTTGGTTTCAAGGTTTGTTTTCTTAGCTGCAGCAAATGATAAAATCAATCAGTAGTGCATAAATCATTAGTTAATAAAATCAATGATAAGCTTATTAAGTTTCTCTGTTTGAATCTATTGTTTTCTCATTTATAACATTCTTAAATATATTCTTTGGTTTTTAAGATGAACAATTAACTGTCTTGTGTTCCAGCTGAAGGAATTTATGAATAAAATATTTTTGACAGTTTCTTGAAACTTGAATGCTGGGCCTTGTTTATTTTTGCTTGTTTTGTTTTGATTTCTACAATTTGCTAGGCATATTAATATTTTGCCATGATATTTTGTGACATAATATTTTGTCATTTCATCCACTAGATGATCTCTTGGAATTCCTCCTGTTTTACTCATAAAGATAATGAATTCTAGATTAAAATTTTTCCCCATAGCTAGTAAGAAGCAATGGGAAGTAGGGAATTTTCACAAAGGGAATAATAGTTGAATTGAAAAATGAGTAGTAATTAACAATAGTTAGGGAGAGAAAAAAATATTCTAGGCAGAGAAAACAGATAGAAACAGTGCTCTAAGATGTAAAATCTTAAAAGAACTATATTTTCAAGAAATTCCCAGAAGACTTTTATTTCCAAGTGTTGATTTGGGAAGAGGGCTATCAGGTGTATGGTTCTAGAACATCCAGCATAGAATTGTAGGCAATGGGATTGGGTGTGGGGCAGAGCTGTATTGGGCACAAGAGGAAAAAAAACAAAGGTATGTCATATTCTTAGTTGAGAGCCATCAAATATCTCAGTTTGCCCTATTCTGTCCCTGTTTATGCCTGTGGTCCAGGTGTAATTATAAATAGAACCTGCTATTGTTTGAATGTGTCCCCTAAAGTTAACATGTTGGGAATTTAATCCCCAGTGCCCCATTAAGAGGTGATTAAGTCATGAGAGCTCTGCTTTCATGAATAGATTACTAACATTATCAAGGGAGTGGGTTGCTTATCATGGGGTGGTATCTCTATAAGGATAAACTTGACCCCCTTCCCTCTTTTGCTCATACTTTCCTGCCTTTCACCATGGGATGAAACAGCAAGAAAGCCCCCATCAAATGCAAACCACTTGACCTTGAACTTCCCAGCCTCGGGTAAAAAATCAGCATCTGTTCATTATAAATTACTTATCTCAGGATTTGTGTTATAGAAGCACAAAATGGACTGAGATTGTACCCCTTTTAAAAAAAAAAAAAATACCCTCATTTAGATGATAAATTATTAGTCACTCTAAAATTAACAAACTAGTAGAACATTGGTAACATTCACTGTCCTGGAATCTTAAGCAAATCTCACTAGCCAGCTGCCTTTGTCCCCGAGTTAGGGACAGATGGAATTTGGTGCCAGTGGTATTATTATAGAATAAAGGCTTCAAAATAACAAAATGACATAAAAAAACCATGAACACTTTAAAAAGAATGAGGTAAAGTTCCACCCAACCTGACTTAGTCCCTTCATCAGATAAATGAATTTTATTTGTAGAAGCAATTTAAGAAATTTGGGGTTATTTTTAATTTTTTATTCTGTTATTTTCTGTATACATATATGCATGTGTATGTATACACATACATACATACTCAGATGTTGTGTATATAAAATGAGAGACTTCAAAGGCAAAAAATTAATTGGATAAAAATATTGTATCTTTCTTTCGTTTTATTTTCTATATTGAAAAAAATCCCAATGTACCTTATTGTTTAAGAAAGAAAAAACATCATTGGGTATTTAAGAAATTTTCTTTTCTTCTCTTATATTGATGCATAAGATAGAAATCACTTTCTTCTAAATTTTCCTTTTCAAACATCCATTCTTGTACTTTCAGACTCCAAAATTATAATCAAGGGGTCAAGATCTAATCAATTCTTGATCTGTCTGATAGTTCAATAATGTACTCTCATCTTTCTACAAGAAAAGTGAGAAGAGTTTAATTAGAGGGTGTATCTGGAAACTAGTGTGTACTGCACAGTCCTTTTCAAATATAAGATATTTTTATTTTAGGCAAGGCATCATCAGCCATATGAAACTGTCAAATTCACTCTAATTTAATTTAATTTCTGTTGTTTTTTCACAAGAGGTAAATCTACTGGAACTCAACATCTTAGTGATATAATTAAGGAGAAGTGGGGAAAGGCTGAGAATAAGAATTTAAAATCAGAACTACTTTTACAATGTTCATACATTTTCTTAAATTGTGTAATTTCAAACAAGGTTATTCTCTTTGAATTTCAATTACTCATCTGTAAATTGGGTTCCACCCACTTTGCTTTCTGAACTACATTCTACATTTTTTCTATTCTTTCTTCTATCTTGCCTTAATAAATTCAGTCTCTCTAGATCCCTCACCAAAAGCTATTTGTATTAAAATCATTGATGTGTGGAAAACCTCCTGGTATTGACCAATTAGCTTCTAAGAGCTGACAATTAAGTGGGCACAGAAATATGGTATGTAGAACATCCTATTTACACATATACCTTTACCGTTGGCTTTGAAATATGTATTAATGTTCAAGTGATCTGCTATTATTTCAAAGTTTCTGATTTGGGGAATATAAACACCTATGAAATTCTGTAGTCTGTGTTACAAACATGTGTTTCAGTACTTGAGAACTATTCTTTCAAATGAACACCAGTTATTAAAAACTGCTTTACCCAATTGGGGATTGAGACAGGATTCTGAATATTGTCTGATATGAATATTGGTAGGGTCTGATTTTTATTCCAAAGATGAAAAGGAAATAAGATGACCCAAAGAAAGCCAGAGCGATGAAAAGAGAGAAAGAAAGGCTTGCAGGTTTAACAGCATCTACCACTACCCTATGTACCTCAAACTTCATGATTCCCATTTCACCAAGAAGAAAAATCGCGCATTTCTAGTCTTTCCTTTTCACCAATACCCTCCTTTTGCTAAAGATGTGGAAATGAGTCAGCTAATGAAAACAGAAAACATAGCCTTCCTGCTTTCTAGAACATTCATGATATCAGCAAGTCTACTTAAGAAAGGGAATGTTTGTGACTATGATTAAAGGTACTGCATCAAACAGGTTCTTAAGAGGACTTTTATATTGGGGAAAAATGCTTTTCCTCCTAGGGAATTGGGGGGCCCAAAAGTATTTTGATTTTGAAATATATTAACAACATTTTACTCACTAGCTGGAGCACAGGCCTTGTCACTTATAACTTCATTTTAAACTAATTAAATGGTCGTTCTTCTTTGGTTACTCTAAACAGAACACAGACATTGAGCTTGTTTCTGGTCAGTTCTTAATGGGAAGAACGTGAAGTCATTTATCTTTCCCGGAGTCTCCTCAGCTACATCTAAATTACTTTCTTATAAATGCCTGAAGATTTTTAATTCAAACCTACATTTAGCAAAATTCATAGCAGCACATTTGACAGCAATTGGGACACACACCATAATAAACTTTCTAAAGAATATTGCAAGTCTTGCCACGAAAAGAGCAAGCGGCGTCATGCTGTGTCTAGCCCTCAGAAATTGAAATTTAATATTGTTTGACATTTGAGCATTGAAAACCAACCCAGACTTGTAAAAGTTGTTCTCATTTAATTCTTGGTTTTGCTTAAGAGTAGAAAATGCTTGGAATAAATTTAGCCTTAGCCCTATGGAAATCCAAAATTTTTTTACTATCTGAATTTTCCAACTAGATTGCTTAGGGTTCTCCTGAAAAGTAATTTCCAAGTAGTCTTATTTTTACTCTAGAAGAAATGTGAAGTGTCTTAATCTCCATTAAAAAAAAAAAACAGACCCTATCTTATTTTGCAAATCACTAGGAAGTAAGCAATGTTTTTTCCCTATATCTCCTGGAGAGCACTATATTAGGAACCCAAGTGGTGAAGTGGATAAAAAGAATAATAGACATAGAAACTCAACCATTTGTTATATAATACTGGGAAAATTTAGTCTTTGTCTTGCTCACTTTCTCTCGTTCTCTCTGTACACACAAATAATCTTAGAAAATACATATAAATTTAAACTACCACTATCTATATAAAACCTTTGTTCTCATTCCTCAAAGTAGAAGTTCCTTTGTAATATATATGTGCATGGGTGTGTATATGTAATATATATTTCCAACAAAAGACTTGCAGCCCAAATACATAAACCCTTACTATTTATACAAAAAAGATACACAACACAACAGAAAAGTAGGTAAAAATTTTAATACATGCTTACCAATAAACCCATTAAAAAGTGCTCAGCATCATTTTATCAAAGGAAATGGAAATTAAAATCATAATGAAATACTATTTAATATCCACCAGACCTTCCATATACTACTAGTGGCAAAATAAATCTGGAAAATTATTTGGCAGTAACTACTATGTTGAATATATACATATCTTATGACCCAGTAACTTCATTCCTAGATATAAACTAAACAAAAATGTGCAAATATGTTCAAAATACATGTACTAGAGTGTTCATAGGAACACTATACAAAAGCTAGAAAACTGGCTTTGTTAATGTTCTATAGACAGAAGGACTACTAAATAAACTCCAGTATATTTGCATCAATAAATAAAACATGAACAACCACTTTTAAAAACATAAGGATTATGATACTACTTATATAAAATACAAAAAAAGGCAATTTTGGCCAGGCACAGTGGTCCATGCCTATAATCCTAGCACTTTGGGAAGCCAAGATGGGAGAATTGATTGAGGCCAGGAGTTTTAGATCAGCCTGTACAAGAGCAAGACTCTGTCTTTACAAAAAATAGAAAAATTAGCTGAGTGTGGTGGTTGTAGCCCCTGTAGTCCCAGGTACTTGAGAGGCCAAAGCAGGAGGATTACTTGAGCCCAGGAATTTGGGTTGCAGTGAGCTATGATGTTACCACTGCACTCTAGCCCCGGTGATGGAGTAAGACCCTGATCAAAAACAAAACAGAATAAAACAAAGCAAAACAGAACAAAACAAGCGATTCTAATCTCTACTGGTAGAAATCAGGAAATTAAGATAGTGGCTATGCTTGGGGGAAGGGTAAAAATTAATGATTGTACGGGACCTTGGGTGGAGGAAGAGGTGGAGAAAGAATGCTGGTAATATTCTGGGTTTTGATTTTTTTCTTGTTTGTTTGGGATTCATTGAGGGTACAAAGAATCAGGTTACACTGATTGTGTTTGTTAGATAAAGTCCCTCTTATAATTGTGTCTTGCCCCAAAGATGTGTGCCACATACTATGACTCCCCATCCCTCTCCCCTCTCCCTACTCAAAATCTTGGGACTAAATGGACTACATACATAGGTATGTTCACTTTGTGCAACTGGTGAACTGTATGTTTACAATATGTGTATTTTTGCATATATAGTACACTTAAAGTTTATAAGTTAAAAATCAACACTCTTTCTTGGTTAATTTAGATAAAGTATCCAAATTCTAGCTCAGATATTTAGCTGAGTATTTATTTCTACTTTAGGAAATCAAAACCAAAGCCCTTGCACCAAAGGGAAGAATCTAAGCCAAACTTCATGCCTAAAATGCCTAAAATTATTCAGAACAAACTCCCTCCCTTGTTCTGAATAATTTTAGGCAGGCTTTCAGGATTCAACTAAAACTAGTATTAATAATAATTTAGTTTATGACAAAATTTTCATTATGCATTTTTTTCATTATGCTCAATTAGCCCCCCTGGGCATGACATGCTAGCATCTGAACTATTGGAAAAGTCACGAACATTATCAAAATGGGGCTTTGGGCATCAGAAATTTCTACCCTGCCAATAGCTCACATTAGGATAATGTGCAAAATTACTCAACCTTTCTAAGTTTCAATATTAATAATTCTGAAATAAGAATAATTAACCACATGATATATGAAGAATAAATGAGATAAATTATGGAAATGGTTTAGCTCAAGACATGGCTTTCTTTGAGGCACTCAAAAATGATAGGTATAAATTCAGTGTATCAAAAAGATATCTACACTAACCATGTTTATTACAGCACTATTCACAATAGCTAAGATGTGGAATCAACCTTAGTATCCATTAATGAATGGATGGATAAAGAAATTGTGGTACAAGGGAATATTATACAAGTATAAAAAATGAAATCCTGCCATTGCAGCAACATGGATGGATCTGGAGAACATTATGTTAAGTAAATAAGCCAAGCACAGAAAGACAAATCTCTCATGTTTCAACCCATATGTGGAAGCTAAATATTAAAAACAATCAATCCCACAGAGACAGAGAGTAGAATGATGGTGGCCAGAGGCTATGAATGATAAGCAAGGAGTCGGGGGATAAAGTGGGAATGCTTAATGGGTGGAAAAATACAGCTAGATAGTAATAATGAATAATAGTTGGTAGCACAACAATAACTATAATCAAAAATAAATTAAGCTATACTTTACAATAACTAAAGGAGTTGAATTAGAATGTTCCTAACTCAAAGAAATGTTAAATGCCTGAGATGATGGATACCCAATTAGCCTAATTTAATTAATTCACATTATATGATGCTATCAAAACATCATATATACTCTATAAAGATGTACAACTATAATGTATCCATCATAATTATTTTTTATTTTTAAAGAAAAAATAATATGTTTGTCACTATCATTATTGTATATATAGTAGGTATTTTTGTTAAAATTATTATGTATCATTTTAATTCCTTTTAAACCTGAGTTTCAACCATCTTTCAAAATAGGTAAAATTCAAACTAAAACCACAATGAGATATCATCTTACTGCATTCAGAATGGCTACTTTGATACATAGCTGTTAAAGATTCAAAAATAGTAGATATTGGCGAGGACACAGAGAAAAGGGAGCTCTTATACACTGTTGGTGAGACTGTAAATTAGTACAACCTCTATGGAAATAAGCACGGAGATTTCTCAAAGAATTAAAAATAGAACTCCCATTTAATACAACAATCTCACTACTGGGTATGTGCCCAAAGGATAATAAATAAATTTATCAAAATGATACCTGCATGTATATGTTTATTACAGCACTATTCACAATAGCAAAGAAGAATAACTAAGTGCTCATCCATAGATAGACAATGTGACATATGTACATAATGGAATACTATTTAGCCATAAAGAAGGAATCATTCTTTGTCAACAACATGGATGGAACTGAAGGCCATTATTTTAAGTGGAACAAGTAAGACAGAATGTCAAATGTCACATGTTCTTACTCATAAGGGAGCAAAATATGTGTTCACATGGACATAGGGGTTGGAAATAATAGATAATAAAGACTCAGAGGGAGTCAGTGGAGACTGAGGCTTGTTCTGGCTTCTTCAGATAACAGCTATGAATCAAATTTATATAATCATGTTCATATATAGCATCTTTAAATCTGAGTATGTAGGCATGGAATTGTGACTGTGTAATATAAAGTATGCTTCATGTAATAAAAGCAACCACTGAGAAAATTGAATAAGCAGCCCACTTAAACAATCAGCTCTCCATTTATAAACACAATTCTCAGTAGAATTAGGATTCTGTCACTGACACTGAAATGGTATTTATATGTAATGGCTTAAACCTGTTAGTTTTACTTTTTTATGTATATATAAACACATACAGAAATATATATGTATATCATATTGTATACTATATCTATAATATAATATGTAGCATTATATGTTATAATTTCAATAGAGATATAGTATATAGATATATAGAGCATTCAATAGAGATATATTATATAGATATATAGAGCATGCATTATAGAATATATATATATATATATATTTGATTTTTTGGTTTCATTCCAGTAAGTTTATAAAGAAATGGACCCTGATATATACATATTGCTATAATATATACATGTAATATTAATATATATACTATACATGCACAGTATGTAAAACATAGTGGGAACTTGGTAAATAACGTAAACCAAATGTAACATATTTGTGTTAAAAGACAATGTGATGATACCTTAATTTAAACTCCAATATGCATTAGCATCTGTCTGCATACAAAATGAATTATCCTGATAACTTCTAAGACAGCTTCCAAAATTGATATCTGGTTTTAAGATGTTTTCCTACTGAGATGTAAGTTTAAATACATGAATTTTGTCTGGAGAGTGTAATATTTTCAGACAATTTGCATTTTAACTCTATTTTGCTTAATTTGGAAATAGGTGAGGGGAAGTGACAGGGCCTTTTTCTAAGATTCTGCTCAGATGTGAAACGCAGAATAAGCCATGATACTCAACTGGAAAATTAAACAAGACACAATTTAGCACCCACTTGTTCTTTTTATTTTTATGTTATCCTTTCTAAAATAAACAACATACAATATTGAACAGGTTTTTAAAAATATTTTCAATGAATTTTTTCCAGATGTTTGTGGTTCCATCTATGTGCTGATAATCTGTTGTCAGCTTTAAAACATGTGTCCAGTATCATGTCCCTACACAAATATCACAAGAAGATCATCTTATCCACATCACAAAACTATAACAAAAAAAGAATATGATCACTTTCAATAAGCACAAATATTTTAAATAATGGATTGCAAAGATGTTATATGAAATCCATTATTCATGGCTTTTCTCATAGATAGTTAAGAAGATGGAAAGGGAGGTTGCCCTGGGAATTTTTGTCACAGTATGTTAATATCGTTCATAACTTTCTACTCTGCCACACTTTTTTTGCCTAAAAAGAAATATCTCTAATTGGATTGATAGTCATTTATACATTACCTTCTGCCTATCTGCCAGAAGAGATGCTACTTTTAACCATTTTTTTTCCCCATTTCAGTTGTTTGACTGCCTTTGGCTCTGTCTTTCACATGTATGTTCCACTCACACGTTGATTTTCTACAATAAATATAGCGTCTAAGGTCTTACTGTGCAACACTTGTAATCACTCAGTCAAGGACTGTTGGGAAGAAAGTATATGGTATGTTTTATGTTAACATGGTATTTTTGAAACCTCTCCTTAATAATAATGGTGAAACAATGTAACAAGTGCCAAAACATCATTTTGATGCCCTGAGTTAAGGTATTTTACTTTTAATCCTATATTTTTAATAACATGAGAATATCTACAGAAATTCTAACCAAACGTCACCCTAAAATATAGTTTATTTGGGATCAAATTCATTACTTGATGTCATAATTTTCAGATTGTA
>CAUYPK010017870.1:0-63696 GCA_963574355.1 Loris lydekkerianus | reverse complement strand
AGTTCCTTCAGCTCTGCTATATCCTTTCTATATTCTTCATATCATTCATCTCTTATTTGATTCTGTTTTTGGATTTCCTTTTGGTTATTTTCCACTTTAGTAGCAGTGTCCTTCATTGTTTTCATCATGTGTATTCTAAATTCCCTTTCCATCATTCCTAACATTTCTTTATAGGTGGAATCCTCTGCAGTAGCTACCTCATGGTCCCTTGGAGGGATTGCTCTGGACTGGTTCTTCATGTTGCCTGGAGTTTTCTGCTGATTCTTCCTCATGAGTGATTTCTTTTATCTGTTTCCTTGTCCTAATTTTCCTTTCACTTCCTCTTGCTCTTTAAGTTCCCGTGCCTGTGGACTAAGGTTTCGATGAGTCCTTTTGGTACAGGACCAGAAGGATGAGAAGGTTGAAGAGCAAGAAGGGATGAAAGAAAGGAGGAATGAGCAAAAAGAAAATAGAGAAAGGAGAGGGGGTGGGTAAAAGGAATATTGACAAAAAGAAGAGAGGCACAGAAAGAAGGAGACAGAGCAATATAGGTGTACAATAGGGTACACTTTGACACAACCTTAAAAAAAACCCACCTTCTGGGGGTGTCTGGTTGGGTGGTTCCCTTGAGGTCAGCAGCTCTTTGCTAACCTGATCAGACACAGTACCCAACCTCCACCAAATAGAGAGGAAAGACAAAAATGCTATAAATCAAACCAAAACAAGCAAACAGAAAACTTTATGGGACAAAATTGGGTGAAAAGCCAAATAATAGGGGTAGAAACACTAGCAAAAATGAAGTTCTAGTTATTGAAAAAGGCAGCAATGGGAAATTGTAATTAAACTAGAAAAATTGAGAAAGAAAATAATCTGTACGGAAAAGGTTGAAATTAAAAAACAAAATAACATCAACATCATCAAAATTAAAAAAACAACCAACCAACCAAACAAACAAACAAAAAAACCCACAACCAAAAACAAAGCAGTATATATATGTCATTGAATATTGTCTGGGCAACACGTGGTCTTCTGGGGTATGAGATGTTAATCACAGTTCTGATACGACTGGAGGCCTCCGCTGATTTCTCAAACCCCACCCGGTAGACACCCTAAATCTCTCTTCAGCCCTCTTAAAAGGCACTTTAAACTTGTAAACCTGCTGAGCAGAAGCTTTCCCAGGAATGTGCTTGTCGCTGGAATCACTGCTGAAGTGGCTATCCACTTACCCAGAGTGCCAAAACTGGTCTCGCTCTGCCCCTGAGGGTTAGGGCTGTAAGGCGGCTCAGTCCCCGCCTTTAGGCTACTCAGTCATTAGGTTACCAGCTCCCACCCGATTCTTGCTCTGTGACCCTGAGGGAGGAGCTTGCTGGGGCAGTTCTCTTCCAGTGGCTCCCTGTGGCCCACAACCAAAACACTATTAGCTGTATCTAGCTCAGTGGCTCAAACTAGGGCCCTAGACAATGGCCAAAGTTCTCTGCACATCTGCTAAAGCTCTCCCCAAGGCAGTTCAACTGAGTGACAAGTCCAAAGACACCAAAACAGTTCACAGGTAAGGCCTTTCCGGTTTGCAGTCTCGCTGCTACTATACTTACAGTTGCCAGCGGGTTTAGACCGATTGAACACACGCGACCACTTCCCAGTTTTCCACTGTTTTTGTTCTCCTCTTGGAGTCCAGAAGTCTCTTGCTGACTTCCTGTATCCTCACAGGGATGATTATAGGCAGATCCTACCAGCCAGAGATGCCTGGAGTCCTATCTCCCCAGACTCACGGTGCCCAGATGCAAGGAAGCTGTTACTCGGCCACCATCTTGCTCCCAATCTCTTTTCATAACAGTTTTAAAAATAGATTATACTATTGTAATATTGTTAATATATATGTTATATCTGTTTTTCTTGTTCTAAATTCCATAAAGGATGGAAATCTTAAATTATTCATCTTTGCATTTCTGGTATCTGGTACAACAGTAGGCACACATATAGGGCTCAATATATTTGTCAAATTGAATTAAAGTGAATTGTCTGAGGGGTGTTCTGAAAAGTGAGTGGCTATTGTTCTGCCTCTTGGTGAATATGAACATTTTTATGTTGATGCAACATTAGTTTTATGGGCATATTGAAGATTTTACTATGCACTGCTTCTTCCAGATCATTTTTAAATATTGACATCCAAATAGTTACATTTTCATAGTTCTGTGAAATGGAATACATAGACAGTAGAAATTGGATGATGTAGCTGTAGCTCAGCTGGTCAACACGCATCATTGCCTAGATTAAATAAAGTATAAATGTATTCATAAAGTTTTTGATCATTGTTTTGTGCTGATTAGAATTACAGTGTAAAAATTTGGGGCCTTACTCTTTAATTAAAATATAACTATTTTAAATTAGTCTTTTGTACTCTCAAGACTTTCTACACAACACAAGTCAAACATATTATGTATACTCTAATATTATAAGTTCAGGTGGTGTTTTCTATCTTCTTAGTTTAGTGTTAAGGGAAGTAAACATATTACATATCTTAAAAAATATTTCTCTTTCTTAAAGATATAATTTAAAATTTTCTGCTTCAGATCATGGCTGCATATCATAATGATGTCTTTTCTTTACAGTAGACTCTTCCTTAGCTAATCATTGCCTATTCATTAATCTGTCTGAGCCTTGTGGTGTTAAAGTTAATTTCTTTCACCAACAGCACAAATACACCTTCTCCAGGAGGAGTTATTTTCTTGTTTATCAGTTACCTCTGGTTCATTTCTACTTAATTGGACAATCATAGCATACTTTCTCAAGGTGAAATAAACAAATAAATATTCTTTATGGTTACTATCCTCTGCTGTTTTGATTTCTGTGAAGGCAACAGAAAATAATAGGAAGACTTCAAGAGGCATTTTTCATGTCTTGGATTCCCTTTTCTGTATGTGCAGAAAATTGCTTTCATAAAATTTCATATGCTGCTGATTGACCAACCATTAGATACGTTTTTGTGTAAGTAAAATTGCAAAGAACAGATAAAAGTGGAATTTTAAAAATATAGCCCTTAAGCTATAGTTGCATGCTAGTCCAGCAGTGCAGGAACAGCTAAGAAATTGGTGGATGTGCATATCACTGGTTGATAACAGGCTCAATGTACTGGGCTTTTTTTGACCTTTACTTGTTATAATAGATAGTAATTGCCTGTAGGGCCATATTTCTGGCCTTTTTGTTTCTATTGCTCTTTTAAAATTGCATTGTAAAACCAAACAATAGATGAGTAAGATGAGAGAGAGAAGGATCAGAATGAGCTAGAGAAATAAAAAGGATTACAATAAGAGTTTGCAGAATAATTTGGTAAATGGGTAATCTCTTAATGAGAAGCCACTGGTAAATGAAAAGCTCTGTTATCCATCCTAGTTTAATAAACTATTAGGATGAAAGCAACTTTTTCCCTGGGAAAGTGGTAATCATTATTACCGTGAAAATATTTATCAAATTTTGATTTACTCAGAAATGTACCTGAGTTATTTTAGAGAATTTTATTTTTAGAGAATTTAAAGAGAAATATAACAACAGAAAATCAGTAAAAATTTAACTATTAAAAGACTTAGAGATTATTATACTATGTACAGAATAGACCTGCATTTTAAGAAGTATAATGAAATTATGCCATTTTATTCTTTCAATAATAAAGTAGAAAAATATAATCCTAAGAGCTGAAGAATAGACTTACAGAGTTCCCTCTGTAATGAGTCTATCTTCAACTACTGTCTGAGCATCACTCGGCAAATCTGGCTGTTGTCTAAAAGATTGCCATCAGATGTTGGGTTTGACAATGCTGATGATTGCTAACAGTCATTCAGAATAAAGAATTGAACTCAAAGTTCAAGCATTTTCTTGTAGTTTTGGCCTAGATAACCTATTGAAGGAGTGGTTTTATAGGCTTACCATGTTCTGTTAAAAGATTCTAAAGATACTTAGTTCCCACAGTATGGAATGTGTGAACAAGCCATGTTTACTTTATACACACTGCTCATGGTTTAATGATGTTGTTGTGTGTATATTCAGGTTTCACCCTTTCAGACTGAAGGAGCATTTCATCATCTGATTTTCCTCATCCAGACCTTCTTCATTTTGTATACATTTTTTGATAGTTGTGGCTTTTTGAGAATGATTTTTTTTTTTTTTTGGCTTTGAATCAGAGCCTATAAAAATTCCCAGGGTTATTTTTGGTTTATTTTCATTTTTATATTTGTATAGCATTTTGTCATAGGTACATATTTGATGCCTTACTATGGATACAACTCTTACATGGTCATTAGACTCTGATATTCTCATTAGATTGATAACTCATCATATTTTTTTAATCCAGTTTGCATTACCTGAAAGCATTACCTTACCCTTGCTCACACTAAAGTGTATCTCCCCTCCCACTATTATTGTACAGTTAAACTCACCTTTCTGTATTTTTAACCCATTTAAGCTTAGTGTTTCCTTACCTGGAAGAGCCTTGGGTAATGTGAAAATATGAAGGTTTCAATGTACACATGTATACTTCTTCTACCAGGTAATTCTCACCATGTATTGAGACAAAGCCTAACACTAATCTTAGAAAACTCAGTTGTTTCCATTTCTGCATCCAGGGAGGTATTCATGTCTTCCTATTTTTCCTTAATGTGAAGTATCATTACTTCCAAGTCTTATGAAAACTTAATTTTTAATAGTCTTTATTTTGGTTATTTTTAAAAATATTAAACAAAGTGGTTGCTTTTTTTATAGATTATGTGGAGAACCACCCTTTTTGGCAAGCTCAGAAGAGAAGCTTTTTGAGTTAATAAGGAAAGGAGAACTACACTTTGAAAATCCAGTCTGGGATTCCATAAGTGATTGTGGTAAGTATAGACTTACTATTATTTACCAAAGCTAACACAACAAGAATTTTGGATGATAATTTAAATGTTGTTTAGTCATTAAATTTGTGTGTAGAAGTAAACACTATTTGTGGAAATAGTGGTATCTTCACTGTAATTGTTCATATTCAAAGCTTCTGTGAAAACAGAAAATATATAGTAAAAATTAAAGATGAAATTTGCTGATTATCCAGCTAATTTTTAGTGACTTTTAAATTAGGTAACGCAGGCAGTAAGACCTCACGTTAGGCTTTAAACTTTATTTATTATGTACCAATACTGATGATAGTTATTGTATACTTGACATCTTTTCATCATGTTATACAGACCTAATTCTAAGTAAATTGGAAAATATAATATTAATTGTAGTAAAAATGAATAAGATTTTCAGAATTTTCCCTTATTTGCAGCTAAAAGTGTTTTGAAACAACTTATGAAAGTAGATCCTGCTCATAGATTAACAGCTAAGGAGCTACTAGATAACCAGTGGTTAACAGTAAGTTACAGTATTACTTTTTTCCTTTCTTTCTGACATGCTATCATTGCTCATGTCTTTTCATTTTTCCTTGTACTTCTGAACATAGTCTATTAAAAGTCAATAGTTTCAAATTCTAACAAGTTTAAAAAATTGAGCATTGACACATTTCTGAAATTGGCATTTTCAAACTATTACCAACTGTTTACCACAGTTGTTTATTTATTTATAGAGATTTAAATGGTCCTTGCTTTGTTAGTGTCATGAAGGTTTGTCCAATAAAACAGAGCTGAAAAATGTTCCTTATTAAAGCTGTGGAGCGTTGAAGCCATCTCTATAGTTCAGTAATGTAAAGCACTGAACCACTCACCTCTTTCAACTCTTTGGATGCAAGAAATTTTTGGAGACTCAGAAAAGCCAAGGTCTGCAAACAGCAGCTTGTTATCTTGTTTGAAATTTTAAGTAGTTATTTACATATCGTTTTCTGCTATTAGGCTAAATGCCTCAAGCATAGACTCTGTGTCTTACTGCTGTTTGTATCCCACCACCCAGAATGTTAACTTGGTCACAATAGGAACTTGGAAGGAGGCTGCCACCTACCTCTCAATATTTATTCTTTCTTCTTCTATGGTAATAAGAATCCTGACTTTTAGTTGGAAACATTGCTATCCAGTTAAAAGATTTTACTTCTTAGTCTTCTTTGCTAGTAATTATGATGGGGAATGAGAGATAAGTAAAGTGGGTATAGTTTCTGGGAAATGTCTTTAAACAAAGAGGGTATGGCATTTCCCCATGCCCTTCCTCTTTCTTGGTAGCTGGAATACAGATGTGATGGTTGCAATTTGAATAGTCCTATTAGACAATACAGTGAAATCCATGAACTGGGGTGGCAGAGCAGCAAGGTTCAAGGAGTCAGGGTCATAGCTCAGAGACCTGCACTGGCCACCTTTCACTACCTACCTCCATAATTTTTTATGTGATTAGAGAATAATTTCTGTCGTTTTTAAGACCTCTAAAATATGCAGCTGAATATAATCCCAATTAATATAATACTCAATAATAATTGCTGAATGAGTAAATGATTCAGTAAATGAATAGGTCTGTAGATATCTCAGAAAATGTCTGAGAGCTGATATTAGCGATTGCTAGAGAACATGGGAATATTACTAAGGAGTATTTATCTATGTAGCTCTGTTATTTGCTAGTCACTGTGTTAGGGGATACATGATATAATCACATGAAATTAATTAATTGAAAAGTAAATTAAGATATGTTATAATCTTTAAAGATCACTCTAGCTGTTATGTTATGATTTGGAAATAGGGAATTAGACACTAAAGTAGTATTGTTGAGAGATGATAATAGCTTGGATAGGGTGATAACAATAGAGATGAAGAGAATACATGTGAGATATATTGTTTTAGAGGTATAACTAATAGGATTTGGTGATGAATTAGATGAGGATAAGGGAAGAATCAAGGATCACATCTAGATTTTTCTCTAACAAATGGTTGGCTGAAGGTGCCACTTACTGAGATATGGAAGACTGAAGGAGAAACAGATTTTTATGTGATTAGGAAATTCTGGGGCAGGGGTGGTGAATCAAGAGTTCTGTCTTAGGTATGGTTAAGTTTAAAATGTGGTATCCACAAGGAGATATCAAATAGACAATGAATATATAAGTCTGGAATTGTAGAAGTCTGAGCTAGAGATATAAATTTGAGAATCATGAATGTCCAGATGCCAGATAAAGCCATTGGACTGAAGGGATATAGAGGAAGAAAATGCAAATAGAGAAAAGAGGCCCCAGCAATAGGCCTTTCGGCAGTACAACATTTAGAAGAAGTCAAGGTAAGTTTAGATATAATAAATACATAATGATATCACTCTCCTGTTAAATTTTCTAATTTTCCTTTGGCAATTTCTAATAATTTATTTAAATAACATTTTTTTTTCTTTAAGGGCTAAAAAATAGTCTTTACTCAAGAATGGATTATAACTGCCCTCTTTTATGAATTGTTGCTCTCTCAAAGGCTTCTGTACATAATTATTTCTGGCCTAAAGTAATTGTGCAAATGAGTTAGCAGCTAGATTATAGCAAAGCTGTACCAAGTAGATTTATAATACAGCAAAATAAAAAACTGTAAAACAGATGGTGTGCCTTAGAAATTTATCTCTTTTCAGCATCACACAACATTCTGGTTTGGCCATTTAATTATTTGTTTTCTAATTAGTACAACTTTATTTCTGGCTTTGGTCATTTTTCTGCAAGTCTCTGTTTTTGAGCCTCTCTAACATTTGTCTTTATGAAGTCTTTGCCAAATGGGTAGAGAAGTGACAGATATAGTGCACTATATCAGACTATCCTGAGGAGTTCAGTGTATGAAATTTAGAATACTGGCATTTTGCAAACTTCTAAATGCAAAGTTCTTTTCTTCTTAACCTCCTGAAGTTTTACCTCCTATAATTCATATCCTCTATTTGAAATAATCTAAAGAACACATGATAGTTCTCTCAGTGCCTTGCTGCTGATTTAATACATAGTAACACTTTTTTTAAAAAAAAAAGTTTTTTTTGGATAAAAAATTTCTGTAGTTTAGCTTATGTATTATACATTTGGAAATGTAAATATCTGAAAAATATTCTGAAAAATTATGATTATTTTTCTATATATACCTTAAGTGAGTGGAATTTCAGTAAACACGCATGTATTGCTGTCCTGATTTTATTTTTATTTATATATTTTTGAGACAGAGTCTCACTTTGTCACCCTCAGTAGAGTACTCTAGCATCATAGCTCACAGCAATCTCTAACTCTTGGGCTCAAGCGATTATCTAGCCTCAGCCTCCCAAGTAGCTGGGATTAAGGTGCCTGCCACAATGCTCAGCTATTTTTAGAGATGGGGTCTGCTCTTGCTTAGGCTGGTCTTGAACCCATGAGCTCAGGCAATCTACTGCCTCAGCCTCCCAGAGGGCTAGGAGCCACCATGCACTGCCTGCTGTCCTGATTTTAAAAGTGAAAGGTTAAATGTAAGGAAAAACAGTCAAGAAATGACTTTCCAGCAAAGGAAGAATTTGGTGTTAACTCCCAACACTAGAAGTGTGCCTATTATTTTCTTGTACTCATGTCTTCCTTTCTTCCTCTTTACTGTGGTTCAGGACATAATTGCTTCTTATTAGATAACTGCAAGGCCTCTTGGTATTCCTTCCAGTCCCCTAGTGATAGCTAACAGCAAGAATTTACATTTTTTACAACTTCTCAGGTATTTCTTATGACCATTTATATTTAAAAACCACTGCAATAAATAAAGGAAATCATTTTTCTTTTATGGTTTGTCAAAGTTAGTTCATGGTTTTGACCTTTATTTGTATCAATCATACATTAAGTAGTTCTTTCAACACATTTTGTGTGTAGTGTGCCTATCATGTGCCAGGCCCTGTGATAGGTAATGAAATATAGTTGAAGACTTTTTAAAATTTTTTTTTATTAAATCATAGCTGTGTACATTAATCCAATTGTGGGGTACAATGTGCTGGTTTTATATACAATTTGAAATATTTTCATCAAACTGGTTAACATAGCCTTCATGGCATTTTCTTAGCTACTATGTTAAGACATTTATATTCTACATTTAGTGAGTTTCACAGGTACCCTTGTAAGAAGCACTGTAGGTGTGGTTCCACCAATTACCCTCCCTCCACCCATCCCCCCTCCCCTCCCTTTCCCCTTTCCCCATATTCTTGGGCTATAATTGGGTTATAGCTTTCGTATGAAAGCTATAAATTGGTTTCATGGTAGGACTGAGTACATTGGATACTTTTAAGCTGGGCATGGTGGCTGTAACCCTAGCACTCTGGGAGGCCAAGGTGGGTGGGTGTCTGAGCTCAGGAGTTTGAGACCAACCTGAGCCAGAGCAAGACCCGATCTCTAAAAATAGCCAGGTGTTGTGTCCGGCGCTTGTAGTTCCAGCTACTGGGGAGGCTGAGGCAAGGGGATCACTTGAGCCCCAGAGTTTGAGTTTGCTGTGAGCTATGATGCTATAGCACTCTACTGAGGGTGGCAAAGTGAGACTCTGTCTCAAAAAAAAATTAAAAAGAAAATGAAAAGAAAAATTTAAAAAAGACATTTAGGACATCATCTCTGACATAAGGCACTTACAATCTAGTGAGGAAAACAAGCTATGTGTAAGATACAATTCAAGGAGGAAAATGAAAAATGACATTTAAAAATTGCCAAATGACCAGAGGTATGGAGGATAGCAAGTGTGAAATCAGAAAGTTTAATTTGGCAGATGAGATTCTTGAAAGAAAGAAGTAGAAAATGAGACTAGAAAAGAAAATTGTGGTACTAAAAATGAAAAGAAAATTGTGCACGAACTTAAATCCCAGATTAAAGAGTTTTAACTTCATGCCATAGATAGCAAAGAACAATTACATGCTCCTTGGAATGAAAGAAATTATTGTTTAAGTGCATCAGTCTTGCTGGGTGGCTTATTTTATATGGACAACAGTCATTTAAACGTCTTTATTGATATTAGCAAGTGTCTTTTTATTTTAATCCATCAGGTACTATAGAGCTACAAAGATGAATAAATACATTCCCTCCCCTTGAATAATTTACCACAAGTTACAGCCTGTACTTTGCTTTATAGTCACATTTTCCAAAGGCACTTTTAATCAATGTGTAGGATCTAATTTCAGAACAAACTTTTCTAATGTGCAAACAGGGCCCCTGTTCATTAATTTACATATTGTTATTCAGGTTTTGGTCATTAGCTTTTGACCTTTAGCCTTAACATACACACTCTACATAAGATGATGGAAATTTTCTGATGCCTGACTATTGGCTGTTATTTTTTTCCTTCTATATTTTTTATCTTAAATATGTAGGACTCTTGTCTTTATTTTACTGTACATAGTTATTCTTAAATTCTGAATTATCTTATGTACATAAATATGCTGTTGAATCCTCATTTAATGAACTTTTAATTAAAATTATATTAGGAAAAGCTCATTAGCCAGGACCTTTGAGGATTTATTCAATATTCCATTATCGATATATGGAGAACACAAGGACTAGTCTGGCACAAGTCCTTGCCTACAGGTTGCCATAGCCTAATAAAGGGTTTCAAACAAACAAACAAAAAACAGAGAGAGACAAAGAATGACAAATCCACAATGATGTAAATGTAGTTAGTAGCAGTACTACTACTAAATTTCCAAGAAGAAAGCTATTATTTCCTTTAAGGGCTTATAAAAAAAGACTTAAAAGTGGAGATAATATATTATATAGCTCTAAAAGAGTGGGTAAAAATAGAAATTAATGTGGAAATAAGGTAAGAAGAAGGGTAATTCTAGATAGAAATAACTTCACAAAGGCATAGAGATGGAAAAACTATATTTAGAGAATAGTTGCTAGTTGTCTTTATCTAGAACCACAGAAACTATGTAGGGGAGTAGTGGGAAATTAAGCTGAAAATTCAGGTTAAGGCTTTCTATTCAACTCATTTTGGCAATGGCCTACTACTGAAAGGCACTAAAGTGCCATGATCACATTGGGCTTGTATGAATTTTGTCTTTTGTCCCTCTGACCCTTGTAGGGTGATGTGAGTTGTGAGCTAGAGATAGTGGTTATATTCTGAGTGAAGAACTCCTGTTCTAATAGGATATCTTGCGGGGGATAATTTGAAACTGGAAAAGCCTGAATTGGAATTGAAGGTCTTGAGGGAGCAATTTACACAGGTCATGGCTAAGGGAGAAGCAAGGTCTAATGAGGAGATAGGCCAAGAGTCAGGAAGTAAAGGGAAGCCAGTGCAGTATTGGAACAGGCTGGGAACAAGTAAATGACTGAGACTCTTCATAGGTCATCCCTATCCATTAGTGGATGGTGAAAGCATTGTTGGTGGGACAGACAGAACATCAGGAAGAGTTACTAGCAATGGTATGTGGTTTGGTTTGCATAGTGCCAAGCAGAAGCTAGAGAACTGAAGTAGGACAGGAATGAGATAATGGAGATTGGAACTAGTGCAGTGAGTGAAAACAGAGAAGAGGAGAGAAAGACACGTTAAAGAAAATCAACACAATTTTTAAGTAGAAGGATTTGGAAAGAGTAAGAAGAATAAAAACTGTTTTTCAGGTGACTATGAAAACTGGTATATTACAAAAAAAGAAGTGCTATGAGTTTTTTTTTTAATTAGTTTTTAAAATTTGACAATAATTATATATATTCATGGGATGCATAGTAATGCTTCAATACATGTAATATCTTGAGATCAGATCAGGGTAATTAGCATATCCATCATTTCAAATACAGTAGAACATCCATAGTTGACCATCTCCCTACATTAACCACCTCCTTAAGTTGACCTAATTTTCCTAGACCAGACATGTATCACGTGTATATGTCAGTACAATATGTCTAGTTCCTTATGTTGACCAGTCTGTTACTGGGATAGTTTGAAACTGGAAAAGCCTGAATTGGTGTTGAAGGTCTTGAGGGAACAATTTACATAGGTCATGGCTAAGGGGTAGAAGTAGTCAACTTACAGAGGTTCTACTGTGTATGATTATGTCATCCAAGAGTAGGGACAATTTTACCTCCTCATTTCCTTTTCGTATACCCTTAATTTCGTTCTCTTACTCAATGGCTCTGGTTTGGACTTCCAGTACTATGTTGAGTAAGAATGGTGAGAACTGTCATCCTTGTCTCATTCTAGTTAGCTATGGATTTGTCATGTATGGCCTTTATTACATTGAGGTGCTTTTCTACTATACCTAAATTTATTAAGAATTTTTATTATTAAAAGATGATAAATTTTATCAAATGCTTTTTCTACATCTCTTGAGATGATCATATGTTTTTTGTCCTTCATTCTATTCATGTGATGTATGATGTTTATTGATTTGTGTATGTTGACCCATCATTGCATTCCTGAGATAAATTCTACTTAATCAGAGTGTATTATCTTTTTGATATGTTGCTAGATTAGGGTTATTAGTATTTGTGTCTATGTTTATCAGGGATGTTGGCCTGTAGTATTCTTTTTTGTTGTTGTATCCTTGTTTTGGAATCAGGATTATTCTGGCCTCATAAAGTGAGTTGGGAAGAATTCCTTCTGCTTAAATTTTTTGGAATAGTTTAAGAAGAATTGGTGTTGGCTGAGTGTGTTGGTTCACGCTTGTAGTCGCAGTACTCTGGTAGGCTGAGGTAGAAGGTTATTAGGAGTTTGAGATCTGCCTGAGTAAGAATGAGACCCTATCTCTGAAAGTAGCCTGGCATTCTGGCAAGACCTATAGGCAAGCTACTGAGAGGCTGAGGCAAGAGGATCGCTTAAGTGATTGTTAGTCATCAGGGAAATACAAATCAAGACCTCAATGAGAGAAATTTAAAAAAAGAGAAATCTGACAATACCAGGTGTTGGAAAATATATGGATAAAAATAGCTCTTAATCATTGCTGGTGAGGATATTAATTGGTACAGCTACTTTAGAAAAATGGCCTAGAATTGTTTTATAATGTTAACCCTTCTCATACTCTACAACCAAAGAATTTCACTCCTGAGAATATATGCAAGAGGAATTCTTGCACATATATACCAGAAAGCAGATGCAATAATATTTGTAGGAATGTATATAAAAAGAGCAAAATGCCAGAATCAGCACAAAGACCCTTTGGTTGAAGAGTGAATAAATTGTGATATAGTCTAAGAATAGAATGTTATATAGCCATGAACATGATTATGTGTAACATCTACAAAGTCACGAAATGTTATTTTAAATTTAATTATAGTTTTATGAAAAATAAAATTTACTTACTGTAAATACACAGATTTTAATTAGACTGATGGGTTTTTATATATGTATATATTTCTATAATTACCACCAGGAATAGCGTGCAGAACATTTCTATTCTCCTAAAAAGTTCCTTTGTACCCTTTTCTGCTTGATAACTCTCCTTATCTTCCTCCCAAAGATAACTGTCATTATGATCTCTTTAATCATAGATCAGTTTTATCTGCTGATGTACTCTAAATAAATGGAATCTACAGTATATAATAGCTTCTTTCACTTAGTATTATGGCTATGAGATTCATATTGTTTGAAGTGTAGTTTTTAAATGTTATGTAGTATTTCATTGAATACAAACAATTCATTTATCAATTCTCCTTATTAGACATATGGGTGTTTCCAGTTTTTTTGATAATATACATAAAGTTGTTATGAACATTCTTGTACAAAACAGTTAGTGGATATATGCACTCATTTCACTTGGGTATGTAGATAGGAGTGAAATTGCCAGGGGACACATTAGACCTATCTTAAACTTTATTAGAAATAGCCAAAGAGTTTTCCAAAGTGAGTGTACCACTCACTGGCCATGTGTGAGACTTCTGGTTTGTTCTCATCCTCTCTGCTTATAATTTTTTAATATGTTTTAAATTTAAATACTCTGGTAGATATGTGATGGTATCTCATTATGGCTTTAATTTGCATTTCCTAAATGACAAAATTGGTCACCTTCACTTTCCTCATACTTGTTGGCCTTTTGGAGATCATCTTTTGTGAAATGCCCATTTTAAATCTTTTCCCCATTTTTCTATTTGGCTTTATATTTTTTCCTATTTATTTGTAGACACTCTTTATATATTCTGGATCTGAGCCTTTGGCGGTTTGTGTGTCTGTATATGTATGTGTTATACCTAATTTCATATGAAAATTTCATTTATAGGTATATAACATATACATATACACACAAATACATACATGTGCACATACAGAGAGTGCCAAAAAATGTATACACATTTTAAGAAAGAAAAAAAACTATATTAAATTTGTAATACTGAAGTCATGTTAGATTTCTGCAATTATAAGACATGCTTAACCTAACTTGTATTCATTTTTTGTTATTGGCGTATATTGAGTATCACAGTTTTTTCCTTTTTTTTTTTTTTTTTTTTTTGAGACAGAATTTCACTATGTTGCCCTTGGTAGAGTGCTGTGGCAGCAGGGCTTAAGCTCATCTCTTGCCTCAGCCTCCCAAGCGGCTAGGATTACAGGCACCCGCCACAACACCTGGCTATTTTTTGATTATAGTTGTCATTGTTATTTGGCAGGCCCGGGCTGGGTTCGAACCCACCAGCTCCCGTGTATGTTGCTGTGACTTAGTTGCTAAAGCTACAGGTGCCGAGCTTCCTTTCTTAAAATGTACCCTCTATATGTGCATATGAATTTTTTCTAGTCTATTACCTGTCTTTCCAGTTTTTTAATGTTGTCTTTTCATGAATGTTTTTTAAGTTTGATAAAATTCAATTTATTATTTTTCTTTTATATTTCAAGCTTTTTGTGTCCCATGCAGTAATATTTTTGCTTATCCCAGTATAATGAAGTCAATCACCTATGTTTCCCACTAGAAACTTATATATTTTTAGTCCTCACATTTAGGTCTTTGTTATATCATGAATTAGTTTTTATGTATGGTGTAATATAGGAGCCAAGGTTCCTTTATTTTCCTCAAGAATATCCAGCAGTCGGTTGAGCACTTTGACTCATGCTTATAATCCCAGCATTCTGGGAGGCCGAGGCAGGTGGATTATTTGAACTCAGCAGTTTGAGACCAGCCTGAGCAAGAATGAGACCCCTCCAGAAATAGTCGGGAATTGCGGCCGGAGCCTGTAGTCCCAGCTGCTGGGGAGGCTAGAGCAAAGGACTCACTTGAGCCCAAGAATTTGAGGTTGCTGTGAGGTTTAATGCCACGGCACTCTACTGAGGGCGAGAAAGAGAGACTGTCTCAAAAAAAAAAAAAAAAAAAAAAAAAAATTCCATTAGTCTCAGCAATGCAGCAACGTAGTTTTGAATGATAAAAAAAAGTAAGTCCCAGGGTCTAATGTCCTTTTATCAAGTTAAAACACCTAAGACAAAAAATAATTTTTTAAATTATATGATATTTGATGGATATAATATGACAAATATAAAAATGAAAGATATGGAATGATAGACATTAAAAATATAAAAATGAAAGAAAAGGAATGATAATCGCAAGATACAATGGTCACTTCTGGTGGGAGAAAGCACGAAGACAGTATAGAGGAATACCAGGTAGATGGATGTAAGTCATTTTCTGTTTTCTAATTTTTTGTTGCATAGTTATTTTATAGGTGTTTATTATATGATAAATGGATGAATGAATAAATAAAAACCAAAACTTTGCATGGATTGATAATATATATCATGAGGGGCAAGAATAATAATTCAATCCTGTACATCTAAGGTCCAGTGAAGTATATCTAAAATTGTATGATGAAATAAATAATCAAAGATTATTTTTAATGCTCTACCAACTAAAAATTTAATTTTCTTCTTTGACTTTTGTTGGAGGCAAAGAAATAAATTTCATTTCACTTCCAAAATGATTTTCTGTGAAGTCACTGGGTTCATTTGCTTTTTAAATACCAACACAAGAATTTTTAATTGTCCTCTTTGATGCTCCAGATTTTTTTTTGAACATGCTAAGTAAAATTCAAAATGGGTGAAAGCTATGGGTTTTTTGGGGGTTTTTTGTTTGTTTTTGTAAAGTGAACGAAGTGGACTTAAGAAAAAGAACAAGAAAGGATTACTGCAAATACTTGCTCAAACAGGTGAGGGAAATTGATTTCCTGCAGACTATCTCTGCCCACACATCCCTGGGAAATTTTTCATGTACAGCCAGGGGTACACCTATCCCTGTTTAAAGAATGTTAGTTTGGAATATATTGGGTTACTGAATTTGAAGGCTCAGCTGTACATATGAGTAGAAATTATTGGCAATCCATTGGAAATGGACTTCTTAAATAAGGGAAAATTACTTAGTTTCTTGAGCTGTTTCCTCCTGAAGAATAGGAATATCAGTGCTAGCCTTATCTACTCACATAGCTGCTGTACTTGTGGAGAAAAAGTCATTGAGATGACTTTATTAGGAAAAACTTGAAAGTAATACACAGGTTCCTGGCTGCTAGTGTCTTCATATCCTGTTGCCTTGGACTTGTGATAACCTGTCAGGACATGCTTGGTGGTTTTCTTGGGTGCTTTCCATCCTTCATGGGTGTCTCAAACTTACATCTTATCTTGCCATATCTTTATATGACTAATAATTATTAGTCATTAATTTATATTGATTATTAGTCATACAAAGGTAGTAGTTGAGATTACCCATGGTAAATGAGTAAAGAAAATAGGAAAAATCACTTGCTTTCTTCCCCAATTCCCTTATTCTATTTCACTAACAATACCCCTTGTTAGGTTTCTTATATATCCTTTCAAAAACATTGTGTACATTTTTATGTACATACTTTACACAAATGGTTCATAATATGGAACTTTTATTTTTCACTTAATATATAAGGAAGTTTTTGTCATTAAAAAATTATTGCATCCCAAACTATGGATACACTATTATTTAAATAGTCACCTATGCATATGGCACATTTAATTTGTTTCAGGTTTTTCCTATTATGATCAGTGATACAACAAATATTGTTATGAATATATGTTTGCAGACAGTATCAGCATCTCTATAGGATAACAGTTTCTATAGTTAACAGCATCTCTATAGGATGTTTGATAAGTTATTGCTCATTTACTCTCCCATAAAAGCAAATAAATAAGAGTGCTTATTTCCCAACACCCTTACTCACAGAGTACTACCCAATGTAAATTTATATTCATTTATTGGGTGAAAATTGGCACCTTATTGTTTTGGTTTAGATTTTATTAATTTTGTAAAGTCAACTGTCCTTTCATATGTTTTTAATAAAGTGTTCTATTTCTATATCGAAAACAATTTATTCCTAGCACCATTAAAAAATGAAGCGTTCTGGCAATTTGAAAAAGTAGAATATGATCACGAAAGGCTAAAGATCCAGAATGTTTCTTTTAGCTTTGCTGATTCTATGTCATACGATCTCACCCTAGCTTGTATGTGTCATGTCATGTCACTCATTTATTCATTAAAAAAGTAATTATTGGTTATGGAACACTGATAGACTCTACCCTTAAAATGGTAAAATGTTTTACATGAGGAAATATGATTGCGTTTCAATTTGTGGGGTTTGTCTACTAAGAGATTAAATTGAAATCTTAGTATTTGGCCAATGCTTCTCCATGAGTGTTTATTTCTCAAGTTTTTTCCAAATAAAATGAATAATCTTGAATATTTGTTGGTTAGACAAGTAGAACTTTATTTACCAAAAGGCCTGATCTCTACCTGTGATAGCCTCAGATATCAAACTATTACTGTTGCCTTCTTGGTATCTGCTGCTTCATAGTTGAGTATCTGACCCCTTGGATGCAGCCAATAAAGGGAGTTCAGAGGTTAGTGTTCTGATGGAGAGGTGACATATAAATCTAGTGTCTTTCCTAGCCATTCCACCCCATTTTTGTTTGGTTGGTTCATTTCTAATTTCTGGAATGCTTATGGCGTGTAGCCATGGGCCACTTATTTATTGGGTTGTCCAAGAATCTGTTGCAATTTCTCCTTCAGTTGCTAGTAAGCAAGAAGAGAGTTATAGAGTAAGTTATTGGAGGGATTTGTTAGATAATAGGGAAAGCCTGGACTCCATACCACTGAGTTCAGGCTTGATATCACATGTGAATATAGGAAGCAAGGAATTAAATATTTCCAAATAGTGTATTCTAGATCCTTTGCTCTTTATAATCTCTGTGGAATGAGAAATAAAGTTATTTCTTTGAGTTCAAAGGCACTTAGAGTGTCAGTTGCTAAGCTCTTGGTTGTATGTGTATGTAAACCAGGCATTTGAAAGATCGCTAGAGATGCAGATTCACTCTACCTAGGCCATCTTTGCTTTACATGGTAGTACTGGATGGTAAAAATGACAGTACATGCTGAAATTGGGAAGCAAGATCTTAATAATGAGAAAAATTATTATTGTTCTTTGGCTGTTAAAATTTTTTGTCAAAATATTAACAGGGAGTGTAACCAGTATAAGGGATAATAGGATGCTATAAAATTGTTAAGAATACTGACCTTAAAACAGGGTGACTAGAAGAACCACAGGATTAATTGCATAATCATCTTCATTTTTAGTTAGTACCATTCCATTCTTAATGTTTGTCTATTTAACCATGACTATGTTAAACTCCCCAAATCCTCAACAGTGTATGCAGATGGCTACCCTTAAAGTATACTGTCTCCTAGTTTTCTATGTGATGCTTAACACAGTAATACATCTACATACCAAATTAATATAGAATCACTCCATAGCTATGTTCACACCAGAACTTCCCATTTTAATCTAAATGTGACTCACACTTCTTGTCTAAATTTTCTGTAACAATCTTGAATTTAGAGCAAAAATATTGAAGACATTCCCAGTCAAGGCAGTAGCCATTTGACCCTACATTCTTGTACTTTTCAGCGCACTGAATGAGATATTGTATTTGGGAAAATATAGTTAATATGAAATGGTCAATTTTGCTACAGTATAGTCATATCTGAGATAAGAAAAGTACACCGAGTCAGTTATAACCAACCATATTATATGTAATATCTTCCAGACAGATAAGGGCTTCCAGACAGATAATGGCTTTTCAACTAAATATCTATATTCTTAGACATAGAACTTGACTAATGAACTGAATATAGATTTTTTTACCTAGACATTTTGATGTTGTACAGACATACCTACAAGTCAAACCCACTAGAAACTTCTTTTGCTCTTTCAGCCATCCTATCAGTTTTCTAAGAACAGAATTATAAGGGGTCTTTAGGTTTCAGGAGATTTTTCTGGGTAGTGTTCTTTGCACAAGAATACTGCATGGTTCTTTTAAGCCTGAAGACCCTTCCAACCTTTAAATATTATAAATGATATTATGTGAGAGGTGTGAGTCATATCAGTTCAGGGGGACTGTGCTCCAATGGACATGAGAAGTTTTGATATTTATTCAACATTATAATTTTTACATGTGATTATTACTGAATTGGGGAGAATATATTACTAAAAGATGAAGGAATCTTTTCAGTTATCTAAGCTGTTTATAACACAAAAAATTCTTTGTTATTATAGGGCAATACACTTTCTTCAGTGAGACCAACCAATGTATTAGAAATGATGAAAGAATGGAAAAATAACCCAGAAAGTGATGAGGAAAATACAACCAATAATAAAAATGATAAGTTCATTCAAGGAAAGTTGACAAATTACCAACCCGATGTCAATAACACTTTCAATCAAGAAGAGGAAAAACAGGTAAGAAGAAACAGCAAAACAAGTAGGAAGAACAATTGTTTCATTTCTCCAAACTATAAAATACCCTCAAAACACTTGGGATATTTTTTGCAACTCTGACTTTTTTGTTGTTAGTTTGTAATAAAGAACCTGGATTACATAGCAAGTAAAGTTCTTCCTACTTTATACACTATTATAGACTATCATAATTTAACAATGTGGCTGGCCTACATGTTTATTTTCAGATACGTCATTAACATAGATCAGGGGTGTGCATACTTTTTCTGTAAGAGAACAAATAGTAAATATTATGTCCTATAGGCCATAATAGACGCTGTCACAGCTACCTAACTCTGATGTTATTAGCATGAAAACACCCATAGACAATAAATGAATGAGTATGGCTATGTTCCAACTAAACTTTGTTTTTTTGTTTGTTTTTTATTTTGTTTTTTGAGACAGAGTCTCACTGTGTCACCCTTGATAGAGTGCCATGGAGTCAAGCTCACAGCAACCTCAAACTCTTAGGCTTAAGCAATTCTCTTGCCTCAGCCTCTCAAGTAGCTGGGACTACAGGCACCCACCACAACACCTGGATATTTTGTTTTTGTTGTTACAGTTGTCATTGTTGTTTAGTTGGCCCAGGCCAGGCTCGAACCCACCAGCTTTGGTGTATGTGGCTGGCGCCGTAACCATTGTGTACCACCGCTGAGCCTAATCTTTTTTTATTTTATTTTTTTTAACAAAAAAGGTGGTATGACAGATTTGGTCCATGGGTCAAAATCAATAATTGTTATGCTTTATCAGGTTATAGAACTTGGAATGGGTCTATGTATTCCTTAGAAAATAGTTGTTACAAAATTTTTTAAAGAAAATAGTTGTTACATTATCCGATTATTTATCTTTATTTTATGATAACTAAAATTTTAATATGGATTTATCATTTAACCTTATTAGTTGTGAATATAGTTTTTATGAATAGATTCACCATATTTTGCCATCTATAATGTGTACTTTTTTACCCATATTTTTAAGGGGAAAATAAGGATGCACATTATACATGTACATTATATGGCTCGTGAGTGGGGAAGCCCAGTGGGCCTTGTGGGGCTGCTGTACCCCACTGCCTGACCCCACCAGGCACAAGGAGTTCTAGTCCGGAAGGATCTGGAATCCTGTGGGAGCAGGCTGAAGTAGCCTCCCCTGGGAACTGCAATCAGGGCAGGGGATAGTGGCAGGCTAATGAGGTAGACTATGACCTCGTGGAGCAAGGGCTAAGGCCCGGCTACATGGAGGGGATTGGGGGCCCTGCTCAGGCCCCAGAGACCCATCTGGCTGCTCACTGACTGAGTGGCCTCAGAAACTCCTGCCCTGCAGCCACACATGTGGCCATCTTGGCCACAGCCCCCAACATGACAGGGAAGGAAGGGCTCCTGGGAGAGAAGGAAGACACACACTTCACAGGATGGGCAGCTATGGGAGGGTGGTGTGATCTGATCTGCATATTTACTAGGGAAGCTTTAGCCCTGTGGAGATGTGTCTCTCTCAGCCAAGAGCTGCCCACTTTCTTGAGGGCACTACCCTAAAAGTTAGAGCCAAAAATGAGGTTGCACATTAAACGTGGGAATTCAGTATACATGGCAAAAAATAGGGTAGTAACATTTTGATTAATTCTAGATTGTGCTCTATTACCTGGACATTCTGACAAAGTTTACTCTCCCCTTGCCCCCACTTTCTTTTTGTTCCTGTGTTTGCAGAAAATTTTTCTGTATATGTTCTCTTTGAAGTTTAATGAGCATCTTTTAGCTCTTGGTTAATAACTGAGCATCCTGCCCAGGGACTCTTCGCCTCAGGGCAGCCCAGACTTCTTGTGAAGAGTTGCTGCCTTCTGATTGTCTGATGCTTGGAGACAGGGAGAATGTAGAGAGAGACTGCCAGGGCACACCCTGGACCAGACCCAGGGAGGTGCAGCATTCCTAGCCCACACCCCTCCATGACAGGAGTCCTGTCAGAGACTTGCTGAAAAGGACCGATAGAGTGATTTTGATTTACTAGCTGAGAACTTCTGTTACTTCATAGCAAATGCCTAAATAATAAGCTTAATGTAATGATTTAGATATTTAAAAATAATCATAATGTAAATTTAATGAGTTTATTGAATTCCCTCCTCCTTCTTGAGTCTGTTAACAACTCCTGCAACTCACACTTAGCAGCTATGTGTATTTTATATTCTCTTTTAAAATAATACCCTAAAGTTTGCATTTCTTTTTGAACATAGTTTAAAGATTTTTCTGTTGGCTAACTTGGCACTTTACACATGTACTCACACATACACATGTACACACATACTGACATTCATATACATACATTGCATATATGTATATGCATACATTAACACTCACATATATACAAATACCCACGGGGAGGTACACACTTCCTTGCAGTCTTGGATTTTATCTGTGTTTATCACTGGGTATGACATAAAATAGCCTTGTGGACCAAATGTCTTTGATCTCCTTTTTCATTGCTGGGTCACATCTTTCCCTCTCTGCCTTCTTCAGTCCTCCCTGCAAGTCACAAGTAGTGAGACTTCTTATGCTATTCTCAGCTACTTCCAACTAGGGCACAGAAGAATTGGAATTGGGGTTGTTTAAGATGCTAGAACAATAACCAGTGGATTGAAAATTTAAGAATAAAGGCCGAAAATTTAAGAATACTGCATATAGAATTTTAAGAATGTAGTTTTCTTCAGCAAGAAGAACTTTTTTATAATCAGAGTCCACCAGCAATGGAAAAGGCTGGGCCATTGGTAGTAAACCCTTCATCTCCCAATCATTGGAAGGTAAAGCAGACTCCAGAAAGCTACTTGTTATAAATGCTATAGCAGGAATTCTTGCAAGATGGGTAGGAGTTTGCCCTCATTGTCCTCAGTGGAACTTTCCCATGATTAGGTTTGAGCTGTGATATTTTGGGAGGAATAACTGCATCTTGGTTGGGAATTGTTCTGAAAAGTATTGCCCCTTAAAAGAAACAGACTTATGCATTAACATGTTAAGTTTTTCATAAATTTTTATGAATAAGTATTTTATTTTTTTTAATTATATTGCAGTTAAGTTTATGTTAAGAAATTTCTAAACTTCATTAACAATACATAACAGTATAAAAATACTGAAGTGATAACTGACAATAGGATTGGTCACATGCCAATCATTCTTAAAAGTGAACTTTGATTTTATTAAAAATGTTCTATGAATATTGAAATATTTTCCATGGGAAAAGTTTTGCTTATTAAAATTAGATTATATGACAATTTCTTATGATAACATAAATAATTGATACCATCTAAACTAAGAACATATATGAGATCCTTTCTCCATTAAATATTTGAAATTTGGCTTTAACTTAAATGGAAGTCTCCCAGCAGTTCCTGCTTTCCACTGTATCATTGTTCTCTTCTCTGGAAACTCTCATAAATCCTTTTAGAGTTCCTGATTTTGTATTTCTCATGAGCTAGGGTCATCACACCTTTTAGATAAGTGGCAGAGTTCTTGGAAGACTAGTGGAGAGAGTTAAGTGTGGATTTGTTAAAAACAATAACAAAAACACTTGAACCAAGCACCTCTCTTCCTCCCTAAGTAACAATCTCTTAGTTCCATTTATCTTGGACATTATGGAAGGATAGTGTCTGCATCTCCTCATTGTTCATATTTGAACTAAGATATCACACTATATTTTTTTCAAATTTATTTTAAAATAGTTGGCACTTGGCAGTGTTTTTTTTTTTTTATTTCTTCCGTTTTTTTTTTTTTTTTAAATTTCTTCCTTTTAGAGGTAATGGTACCCTTTCAGAACAGAAATACTCTCTCATGTATATCATGTTTCTTACATGCCAAAAACATTCAGATAATGTTGTGTTGTTAGTAACCCTTTCAGTTCCCTAACACAAAGTCTTCTCTGCTTTATCAGGTAGACCTGACTTTCATTACTACAACAGCACTGGACCATCTTTAGGTGGAACACTTGGCAGACTGCTTATTGTAGTATGCCCTTTGACATTGGGTCTTTAGTGATTCCTGATAAATCGTTCCATATTTGGATTATTCATAAGCTCAGAAAACAATTGGAGAGAACCGAATGTCTGTAATTAAATTGCACCTCCCCATTAACCATGGAGGGAGGGGTTAGACTCTCTGGATGGGATAGAAGTATGTTTGCATTACAGAATTCTTGCTTCATAATGAAGAATCCTGGTAGTTGTTAAATTGTTTATTAAACACAGTCTTGAATGAACGTGTTTAATGAATATGGAAGACATTTGTTATTATTTTCTTTTGAGATCATTTTTTCTTGACTGAAAACACAGCCAGTATATCATAGGAGACAGTAGCAGTTACTTTAAGTTGAAAGTAGAAAGGCAAGGTGGCTTGCAATCTTCAGAAAGTCATTTTGATAAGGTGTGTATGTTTCCATAGCATTTCTTTGAAGACAAGAAATATTTAAATTTAACATGAAATTAAACACTTGCATTGATAATGTTTCTGTGAGATAAAACTCAAGTTTTCTAGGTGTTTTAGTTGATTGGGATAAAAATTTTCTTACTCAAAAAATTACATTTTAGCTCATTATGTCCACAAAAATTGGCTGTAACATGAAAATGTGTTGATACTTCCACAGTTTTGGTGCATTTTTATGTACCAAATGTTGGTCTTGATCTTGGCTATGTAACTTGCTTTGGCTGGTAGAATGTTAAAAGCAGAGACCTTAAAAGTTTTTGCATTATTTAGCTTGCTCTTTTGTATTTCTGCCACCTGCCAGAAGAACATGCCTGCAGAGAGCCGCAGGTCCCCAAATTATGATTTGTAGAACAGACCTGTTCCCAAAATTATGATTTGTGAAACAGACTTCAATCCAAAGCTTGAATTCTAGTCTAGCACAGTTAAGCCCTGCAGCTAATTGAGAAAAATAAATATTTGTAGTTATAAGATACTGACAGTATCAGTACAGTTTGTTACATAACTGTGCAGAAAAGAGTTAACACAGCAGGAGTAAACTTCTATCATTCAAAAAACCTATTCACAAGTTTGGCATCTGAAAACTTAGATTTTGGGACATTGTTACCATTAACTGTGTAGCTCATTGTGTCTAAACTATTTGTGCAAACAATATGGTTTACACCATGTACCTACTTTGCTTCTGGAGTCTGGGATTTTTGTTAAGACTAAGGGAGCAGAGGCAGTCTGCATGCCCAGCCCCCAGAAAAACCCTGGCTTCTGAGCCTCTCATGAGTTCCTGTGACCAGTAACATTTCACACATGTTATTACAACTCATTTCAGGGGGGATTAAGTGCATCCTGTGTGACTCCACTGAGCGAAGACACTTGGAAGTTTGTTTCTGGTTTCCCTTGGACTTAACCCTAAGTGCCTTTTCCTTTTGCTGGTTGTGCTTTGCATCCTTTTACTGTAATGAATCATTGCCATGAGTATGACTCTATGTTGAGTCCTGTGAGTCCTCTTAGTAAATCATCAAACCTGGGGGTGATCTTGGGAACCACTGAAAGACAATACTATTGCAATAGCTCACTCATACAGGTGCAAATAACTAATCATCCTCAAGTGAATCTCAACCCATTGTTATTTTATCTAATGTTGTTTGCAATACGAGTTGTTGGATTCATAGTCTCCCGTACACAAGGCTTTTGTTCTAAAGGGATCTTTTATCTCTACTTTTACTTCCACACAAGAGCCTTCTGCCTAAGGGTTAGGTTTCACTACAGGCTTAGCCAAATTCCCATAGTTGAAGGAATGTATTAGTGAGCCCTTTAAATCTGGAAGTCCCCAACCAGGTCGTTGGCCTGTTAGGAGCTGGGCAGCAGAGTTCCACCTTACCCTCTCCAAGCACCCCACTCCCTGGCCCCCACCCTTTCTCTCTGGGAAAAATTATCTTTCTTCGGTGGAAAAATCACCTTCTGTGAAAATAGGAACCTTGTTACACAGCAGTAGGTGAGGTGATGGAGTGAAGCAGCTTCATCTGTTAACCGAGGCCAGTTGCTCCCCATCATTCCCATCACCGCCTGAGCTCCACCTACCAACTCCTCACGTTCCCCATCCTGGGGAAAAATTGTCTTTCAAGGAACTGGCCCCAGGTGTCAAAAAGGTTGGGGACAGCTGCTTTAGCTCATTTCCCTGCCTTCCCAGCCCTGACCTTTGCTTGGCTTTCTTTAGGGCTGATAGCTGTGTGGCTATCCTGTGCATATTTTTTCTCTGTGGAGAACTGACCTATGAGATCGGATCATAACAAATACTGCTTCAATTCCAAATGGATTAACTTGGGTCTGTTCATCTCTTACCCTACCTACTTCATGCTATAATTGTTACATGTATCACATTTACATAATTATAAACCCCGTAAAACAGTGTTATGATTTTTGCTTTAAACTATATTAAGAGGAAAATTGTCTTTTATATTCATCTAGTTATTTGCCACTTTGATGCTCTTTTTTTTTTTTTTCTTAGCACTTTTTCTGATGAGGAATCAGTGGTAATTTGAATATAAAATGTTCTTTCCTTAGATGCATTGGGTCGATTTTCTCTGGATGCGTTCAAAACCTCTTTGACTTTTAGCAGTATGACAGTGATATTGCTAAGTATGTTCTTCTTTACATTTGCCTTTCTTGGGGTTTGTTGAGCTTTGTGATTCTGTAAATTTTTATCTTCTAGCCACCATTAGGAAGTTTTGTCATTATTTTTTTCCTATTTTTTCAGGGACTCCAATTACTCATATATTAGCCAGTTTGATATTGTTCTGTAGGTTCCTCAGGTTCTATTTATTTTTAATCTTTTTTTCCTATATGTTCTTTACATTGAATACTTTCTATTGATCTACCTTCAGGCTTACTGGCTCTTATTAATGAATTAATAGCAATAAATGGGAAAAATATATAAAATAGTAAAATTCATTAAAAAATCAAAACAAATAAAAATAGAAAACCTGAATAGTTCTATATTTATTTTTAAAATCAAATATGTAATAAAGAACTTTACTATAAAGAAAGCTTCTTTCCCAAATGATTTCACTGGTTAACTCTTTCAAATATCTAAAGAAGAAATAAGGGAAAGCTTATACAAACTTTTGAGACTATTTTCCAATTATTTATAAGGCAAGAATAACATTAATACCAAGACATGACAGGATGTTATAAGAAAAGAAACTTATTAGTCAGTATCTCTCATAAATATAGACACAAAAATCCCAAATTTGATATTAGCAAACTGAATCAAGAAATATATATATATATATATGTGTGTGTGTGTGTGTGTGTGTGTGTGTGTGTATATATATATCACAATCAAGTGTGCAGTATATTCCAGGAATGTCCGTTTGGATTTACATTAAAAAATCAACCAATGTAATTCACCATGTGTAAATAAAGGGGAAAAGTCATATCATTACCTCAATAATTTGGGGGAAAAATTGATAAAATTTAACATTAAAACATGAGAAAAACTCGGAATAGAAGGAAACTTCTTTTATATAATAAGGGATTTTATTTTTTAAAAACCCATAAACTAAAACTAGTATTATTCATTATTCTTCTTTGTGGGGGGGATGGTGAGACAGGACCTCCCTTTGCCCTAGGCTGGAGTACAGTGGCCTCATCATAGCTCACTATGAAGCCTCAAACTTCTGGCTCAGCTGCCCAAGTAGCTGGGACTATAGGTGCATGCCACCATTCCCAGCTAATTAAAAAAATTTTTTGGTGGAGACAAGGTCTCACTATGTTGTCTAGGCTGATCCTGAACTAATGACATCAAGCAGTCCTCCCTCGTTGGCCTCCCAAAGTTCTGGGATTACAGGCATGAGCTACTGCACACAGTGTAAAATTGGTATCATTCTTAATGGTGAAATATTGAGTGCTTTCCTAATAAATATAGGAGAAAGGCAAGGATGTCCTTTCCCACAACTTGTCTTTAACATTGTACTAAAGGGTATAGCCAATGCAACAAGGCAAGTAAAAGAAATAAAATTATGTTCATTGGGAAGGAGGAATAAAACTGCCCTTACTTGCAGATGACATGATTGTGTACATTGAAAATTCCAAAGAATCTACAAGAAATGAATTAAGGAGGTTGAAGGATACAAGATATATTTATATAATGCAGTATATTTTTATATGCTAGCAATGAACAACTGGGAAATAAAATTTTGAAATACCACTTATAATATTATCACAAAACATAAAAGACTTAGTGATTAATCTAACAAAATATGTGCAAGATATTTATATTCAAACTCATAAAATTGTTGAGCAAAATTGAAGGAGACTAAAATAGTGAAATAAACCACATTCGTGGATTGGAATATTTGGTACTACTGATATGTCAGTTCCCCCCAAAGTGATTTATAACTTTAATCCACATTGACATCTAGAACACATACTTTTCTGGTATAAATAGAAGTTAATTCTAAAATTTATTTGGAAATACATAAGACTCAAAGCAGCCAAAAAAGCCTAAAAAGGATAAAGTTGCAGGACTTATTTGACCTGACTTCAACATGTACTGTAGAGCTATAGCAGTCAATACAGTGTGGTGTAAGGGTAGAAAAAATAGATTAGCGGAACAAAACTGAGAGTCTAGAAATAGACCCACACTTACATGGTCAGCAGATATTTGACAGATTTCAAAGCAATTCAATGAATAGGGATGGAACAATAGTGTATCTATATGGAGAAAAATGGACTTTAACCTTCTAGCTAAAACCATAGATAAAAATTAGTTTGAGGTGATGCTTTGGGAAAACACTCCTCAGACCATGCTTTCCTCTAAGCTCCACAACAGTCAGCACAGAAGAGAACTTCTGTGATCAAATATGGGTTCCCCCCACAGATACCAAGCAGTGAACACCAGCTCTGATTCATTTCTGATGCTGTCTACATGGGAATAGTGATAGATCCCAAAGGCTGAGGATTTAGTACCCAAGACTCCCCCCACCCCTGACACCAGCCACAAGTCCAAGTCCATGGAGCTTCTAACCAACTGGCTTCAAGTTGGAGTTCCCATGACCCACCCTGTCTTTGGATCTAATTAATTTGCTGGAGCAGCTCACAGAACTCAGGAAAACATTATTTATGTTTACCAGTTTGTTGTAATAGATATTACAAATGATACAGGTGAAGAATGCATAGGGTGAAGTGTGGAGGAAGGGGTGCAGAGCTCCCACACCCTCCCTAGGTGTCATCCTCCAGGTGCTTCCATGTGTTCAGCTATCTGGAAGTGTTGCAAACCCAGCCCTCTGGGTTTTTATGAAGGCTTCATTACATAGGCATGATTGGCAACCCTGTAGAAATGTTATTGGACAAAACGCACAAGATCTGCACCCAACAAGGCCTATTCAAATTCTTCCTGGCCTCTCTGTACTCCTCCCACCAGTGTTTGGGGTAAGACCCTCTGTGGAATGAGAATCTTTTGACCCACAATCAGATTAGAGTTCTACCTTGGGCAATTGAAAGGAGGATAGGAGAAGGTCACAGAGAGAAATTCTGTCTCTAGAGGCCTGCTCCTGATGCCTAAAATGCCCTGACACTATAACAAAGACTATGGGAGTTATGAAACTCCATAGAAAATGTGGATAAAACCATATATATGTAGATATATATGTGTAGATCTGCCCACCTATAGTGTATATATGTATATTTTAATATATATGTATGTATGTGTGTGTGTATATGTATATATATATATATATATATATATATATCTTAACACTATAGGTGGGCAGATCTACATATAAAAGGTAAATTCTAAAGGTCCTAGGAGAAAGCATAAGAGGCTAGCCTCCATCCAGGGGGTAATCAAAGATTTCTTAGAACACAGAAAGTACTTTTTTTTTTTTTTTTTTTTTCGGAGACAGAGTCTCACTTTGTCGCCCTTGGTAGAGTGCTGTAGTGTCACATTTCACAGCAACCTCCAGCTCTTGGGCTTAGGCGACACTCTTGCCTCAGCCTCCTGAGTAGCTGGAACTACAGACGCCCTCCACAACGCCCGGCTATTTTTTTGTTGCAGTTTTGGCTGGGGCCGGGTTCGAACCCTCCATCCTCGGTATATGGGACTGGTGCCCTACTCACTGAGCCATAGGTGCCACCCAAAAGCTAGGTTTTTGGTTGTTTGTTTGTTTTGAGACAGAGCCTCGAGCTGTCACCCAGGGTAGAGTGCCATGGCATCACAGCTCACACAACCTCAATCTCCTGGGCTCAAGCAATTCTCTTGCCTCAGCCTCCCAAGTAGCTCGGTCTACAGGCACCCGCTACAATGCCTGGCTATTTTTTTTTTTGGTTGTAGTTGTCATTGTTGTTTGGCAGGCCTGGGCTAGATTCGAACATGACAGCTCTGGTGTATGTGGTTGGCACCTTAGCTTCTTGAGCTACAGGTGCTAAGCCACACTCAAAGTACTTCAAAAACTAATAAAATGGGCTTCATAAAAATAAAACACATTTTCTCATCAAAAACATATTAAAACCTGGTTTCTTGTACCCTCAGTGAATCCCCAACAATAAAAAAAAAAAAGCATATTAACAAAAAAAAGGATAAGCCAACCACAGAGTAAAAATATTTGCAGAAAAATATACGACAAAGAACTTGTATCCAGAATATAGAGCCAATTCTGACAACTCAATAAGGCAACCCAGTTTTTAAAATGATCATTGTGCTTGAACAGGTATGGCACTTAGGAAGATATGTCAAAAGTAAATAAACATATGGACATTATTAGTCATCAAGAAAATGCAAATTAATGCCAAAATGAAATATCACCGCATACTCTCTAGAATGCCAAAATTGAAGATTGGCAAGTTCAAATATTGGCAAGGATATGGAACAACAGGAATTCTCCTACCTTGCAGAATGCAGAATGGTGTAGGTCTTTCAGAATACAATTTGGTAGTTAATTGTAAAGTTGAACATTTATTTACCACTTACTCAGCAATCCCAAATTCAAAAAAAGATTTGCAGGATATGTTAGTAGCAGCTTAAATTATATATAAGTAGCCCCAAATTGGAAACAACCTATATGTCCATTGCCAGAAGAATGGGTATACAAATTGTGGTATATTCATGCTATGGAATACAACTTGAAAAGAGAAAAGGAATGCCTGTGATACATGGATGAGTCTCAAAAACCTATGTTTCAGTAGTATGAGAATATATAAAGATCTCAATAAAATTTTTAATTAAAAATGTTAAGCCAAAAAGTAAGATACAAAAGAGAACATACTATATTCTTTTCATATATGTGAAGTTTTACAAAAGGCAAGACCTATTTATATTGAAAAAAATCAGAACAGTTGCATCCCCCAGGACAAGAGAGTTCACGGGGTTATAGCATGAAACTTTCCTTGAAGGAAATTTCCAGGGAATTGTTCTATTTTTTTATTGTGGTGTTGGTTATGTAGGTCTACACGTACACTTGAGATTTGTGTATTCTATATCAAAATTATATCTAAATTACAAAGAAAAGATATTTCCATCTTTCTAACTTGCAAGTTAGATTTTATTTTTATTGACTCCATTCAAGACCTAGATCTTTATATGAGCAACCTTATAAAAGAAGTCTATATATTTGGAAGTTGATTTCTCTTCTTTCCCTTGCTTTTTGTTCCCTTCTTTTTTCTTCTGAAATCCAAAGGAATGTGAGAGAAGGTAAGTGACAAGTACACACAAACTATAGAGAAAAACTTGTATCAGAATTTTGTCATTTGGACCTTGTGCAGGCCTATAATTTTAATGTGTGACTCTAGAAATGGTTGCTATGGTGATAAACCACTTTACTTAAATAGCATGTATTTTACTCAAAATTCAGAGAAATGGTAACAGTTTCTAGTAATCATGCACTGGTATTAACTTGCAGGGATATGCCTAGAGCTTACAGGTTTTGCATCCATAATAACCAGATAAGTTCATCAGGTTAAAGCTATGTCAGTGAATAATGAAATATGTATATTTAGCCTAGTTTTCTTGTTACATATCTCCCCTTGCACATATGGAACCCCCTTTTCAAGATTAATAATATGAGCTGGAGAAATCAGGCCAAGGGTACTGAATTACAAAAAGGTGAAACTGAAGGGAACCTTGTAAGGTCATCTTTTCCATCATTCTGCCTCCAGAAGAACTGACTATTCTTCAGTCGTCCCAAATGGTACAAATTTGTCAAAGATGAAGAACAATTGAAAAGCTGCTTGGGACAGCCCCTGGTGTAACTAACCATCCTGACTGACTGCAGCATTCAGTGATGCCATCTGGCTCCACAGTGCTGAAATCTTCCCCTTCTTCATTTGATAAATTTTGAATATATATCCTTTTATTCTTTATCTTTTGAGATTGAAGGATCTCTCTTATAAAGAAATCTCCACCCCTTCATCATATTAGTAGCCTGTCTGTAAACATTCTCTGTTCCTTTTATATCTGTTCAGGCTGGTTGCAGTGTTTCAGGTTTGAACTCAATCGCAATTTTATATAAGGATAGAACATTTTTTCTTTGATTTCTAAGATGCTGTCTGATGATAGCCAAATTTTCTTCACTGTTGTGCAATGGTACATTAGACCAGTATCTTTATCTTCAGAGAAGAGTCTACAATGCAGTCCTCGATTGCACTGATAAATGGATAACTGACGGTCTTATAATGATAATTTAGAATCGTGCTCCCAGAACTGAATATTGAAATTCCTCTGTCATCTTTCTCCCCCTTTATACAATCTTATGGGAGCTCATCGTCTTCTATTTGCTTTTCATGACCTGGAAGATCTTATAGCCTTGGCAATTTCATTTTTCATTTCTCTGTTCTATTACTTACAAAACCCTAAAATTGCATCAGTGACAGCATACCTCCCTGAGGAATCCTACAAGCTATGAGAGAAGAAGAGGAGACACCCAAAACTTAGATGATCTATAACCTAACAAAAGAAATCCCTGAAAAATTAAGATTTGTTCATGTTCCTAGATAAAGCCTGGAAGCTGGAATTTGCCTTGGCCATTTATTTTCCAAGGAGATGAGAGGCTTGGCTCTTTGTGAAGAAAACTGCATGGCCTGAGAGTACCATGGCCATTCTGCATCCTTGTTCTATCAGGGAATAGTTTCAATGGGGAGATATTTAAGAAGGGATTCTCAGATGCTTTAGAAAAACTATTAAGATTCTGCTTCCTAAACAATGGCATCCTAAACTTAATGTAACTGCAGATTAGCTAAGAGAAATGACAAGATACACATACACACACAGTATTTTACAAGGTAAACACATATACATAGAAGCTCAAAGCATTTGTAGTAAACATTTGCATAAATGTAAGCAGATATGCACTGATCTGTCTGTACAAAAAATGAAAAAAATATATAAAAAGTTAGCCAAGTATGGTGTTGCACATTGGTAACTCCAGCTACTTGGAGAGCCAGGACAAAAGGATTGCTTGAGCCCAGGAATTTGAGGTTGCAGTGAGCTGTGATGGAGCCACTGCACTCCATCCTATAGAGAGAGACCCTGTCCCTAAAAAACAAAACCAAAAAAACAAAAAAAAAAAATACCAAATTGACAAAGAAATATGAGAACAGGCACTTTTATGTGCTGCTGGTGAGAGGATAAGTTAGTAAAGCTGCAATGGAAGGCAATATGGTAATGTTCAAAATCATAAATTTGTATGCCATTTGACCCAGGAAGTCCATTTCTAAAACATATATCCTATAGATACACTTACACATATGCAAAATGACATAAGCTCAGGACTATTGACAGCAATGCTATTTGTACTAACAAAAGACTGGAAAAAAACCCAAATGTTCATTGTGAAGGGACTGCCTAGTAAATTATAGTACATCTAAACAAGGGAATGCTACACAACCAGAATAAAGAATGATCTTCAAGGTAATCACTATTTGAAAAAAATCAAGGTATAAGAGTTTTTTTCCAGTTGGCTACCATTTGTATTTAAAAAGGGGAAGAAAGCAAAGCATGTTGATAGATGAGTTAAACCAAAACATATGAAATTGCCATTATAGACTGATTTTGACCTGCAGCCAATGGAAATGACAGTTGGTTCATTATCATTTGATTCCACCTAATATTTACTTGAAGATGCATAAGATCTCTCTGGAACCGGACACTGTAAATTTACAGTATTGGTTGTCTTTGATAGGACAAAGTTGAGTTAACTAGAGTACAAGGAGGAAATTTTGAAAATTGTGAATATTAAATTGTGAGTATAAACTACCTATTTAAGAAATAACTAAAATTATGAATAAGTGTGGCTAAGGAATATAATTTTCTCATCTTGCTATAGAATGAAATAGAAAAAATCATGTTTCTACACCAAAGCAACTAAACACTTTGGTTTAGTTTTCTTTTCTTTTTCCTTCCATTTTGTCAGGAAATTCAAATAATGATCTTCAGATATTGTATCCAAGAAGAAAATACCAAAGCCTGTAGAGTTTTGGGGAAAAAAAAGAAAAAAGTCCACAGAACCAATCCTGTCCACAGAGACTATTTCTGAGTATTTCTTACTGGCTACTGCAACTTCTAAGTTTAATGACTTGAGCACATTAACAAATGGGACAGTGAGAAAGAACATAAACATTAAGCTAGACATGAACATGAGCACAGTAAAAAGAAAGTGACTGAGTGTCCGTTCCCATTCTGTAGAATATTAGTTGTGGACTGTCAAAAACATTTCCTTAACTGCTTGGATGATAACTCACAATCCAAGGAGAAATGTCAAAAGAGAGAGGGTTACACTTAGGTTCACCTTTTAATAGGATTTGTATGCAAAGCTAATTAAATTTTATGAATTGAAAATTTCAAGATAGATTATGTATCTTAGGGGCCACAAGTATGCTAAGCAAAGTAACTTGTCCTCGGCCAGATAGTAGAACATCAGAGGTGTCGCATCCTCTCCTTACTGCAGAACATAGGGAGTTTTGATAAGAGATACAGCCTATATTAATGAATGCTGGAGAATTTTAAATATTTTCCACTTCTTAAAATAATACACAGAGAAGCAACCCAGAAGATTCCTTGTGGGGAGGGGGGACTGGAGAAAATAACCTTTTTATAATTCAACTTTTATACATGTTAATTTTTCAAGGTTCAAAATGATTTTTAAATATTACCTGCTGAAGAATTATTATACATGTTACAAAGCCAGACATAATGATGTTCTGAGGAGGCACACATTTAAGGGCTGTCTGCAAAAGGCAAACGTCAGATTTGTTCTTTCTTGAAATACAGATAGCAGAAAGTGTAAAAGACCCAAAGTTTTGCTGCAGCCCTGGGCGGTCATATATTCATTGGGTAAATATACATTAAGTGCCTGCCACTGGGTATAAAATGTGGTCATTGCATCACAAGAGCCTGAATAATCAAAGAAACATCAGATTCATTTGTGTTACATGTAATCTTTTCACATTCTTTAAAAATTGTTAACCTGATTGTTAACCCAAAGCTGCTGCAACTTTCAGTTTACTCAGTTTACCCAAGTGTTAAATTTGTGAGTCCTGTCCCAGGCGGTTCTGTGTCAGTGAGAGCTTCCTGTATCTCCACCCTTTGTTTTGGCCTTGTCATTTGTAGGTATCCTGTGGCATTTTCTGCTCTTTTAGAACTCTATGCTCAGCTTTATTTAATTTAAAGCAGTGTTTTTCAACCTTTTTTTAATCTCATGGCAAACCTTGAACCTTAACTATAAACTTCCACAGCACACTTAAATTATGTTGATCCAAAAAAAGAATAAAAAAAAGGAATAACCTTACTGAATTTTGAACTTCTTTTGAAAACAATTTAATTAGTGATCTTTAACCATTTTCAAGGCCCACCTAAGATCCTTTCATGGCACACCAGTATGCCAGGCACACTGGTTGAAAATCATTGATTTAAAGTACCTTTTAAAATGGGCCTAAGGTCAAAATGGACTCTGCTCTCCCCAAGACAGAGGATTTGAGACCACATCTTCCCATATGGTAGAGTGAGGCGACCCAAGAAATGCAAGTGACTATTGAAATCTTGTCTGCTTATTTCATTCTTCAAAGCCCATGAAGTGCTTTCATGGCCACTCTTTAAATACATTCTTGTGATAACCCCAGTAGTAAACATGGAAATAACTATTTACTCCCATTTTTAACGGTGAAGAATTGAGAGGTCTATAGACCTACCCAAGTGGTGTGACTGAAATTAGTAGCCAGTGTCTGGAATTAATATGGGAAAATGAGAGAATGTGGGTGTGGGCCATGTGCAGCACCTCTGTGCCCAGCTTGGAAAGAATAATCACAGTGTACTTGTCAGGGTATCTGTACATGTGTCAAGCTTGTGCAGAAATCTGTAAGGATGAAACGAGATGAGTACAAGCATGTCCAAGTGGACGTCCCTATATAAATGTTTACTTTCATTTTGCAGGGCAGAGGTTTTGAAATTGGGCCTGCACAGTCTACTCCACACGAAACACTAAACAATTCAGTTTGCTTGAAGGTGCAAAAGGAGGGTTGTGTTTTTTTGACATTTAATAATAATTTTATAATGTGACTTAAATATCTCGTATCCAGCGAGAGCTCCAACTTGCAAATGTGGGGTAACTTTGTAGTTCCTTGCTTCTTTTGAACAGATATGTGTTATTTTATGTCTGAAAATTAATCTAGAACTTTTCTTTTGTTTGCAGTCCACTTCTGAAAATTTTCCTGTGACCAGGAAGAAGGCATTAGTGGACAATGTTGACATGTGCTGTTCAAGTAGCCCATCTAGCAGAGGCCTTCCAGTTGAACTCAAGGGAGAAACAGAGAAAACCCCTGTGACTTCAGGCCAAGGAACAGTATCCAAATACACTGCTAAATCCACAGCCTTGTCTAGAACCAAAAAGCAACCCTAAAGCTTCCTCCAGTGCTGGACAGTACAGAAACAAAGCTGCTCTTGTTAGCACTAAAATGAGGGGAGAGGAAGGGAAGAGGACAGCACTCTGCTGAGCTAAAGCCTTCTACCTCCTCTGAGCCCTGCTGTGTGTTTGCATCAGGTTAAAATTGAAGCTAGTCATCTCCAAAGCAGTCTAACCTGCATGTTAAAGGACAGCCACCAATAGACTAGGCATTGGCAGCAGCTGAAATCAACTCAAGATGTATGTGAGGGTTGTTTAGGGGGGCAGATGCCCTTAGTGCAAAGCTGTGGGCATACCTGCTCAGTTTTACTTCACATTCTTATATTTAGGCACAGTTGTTTATAGGGGAAAACAAGAGGCCAGTTATGGTAATGGAGGTTCCAAATAATTATGTGCACTTTGCACTAGAAGACTTTGTTAGAAAATGACTAATAAACTTGCCATAGGCATTACACAGAAGTGCTTCAGTCATTCACATGTGTTCTTGTGATTTTAATTTGCTATAGATTGTTTAAAACAACTTATTTTCAGTATAAAAATAGGAGATTTTGTAACTGATTGCTATTAACTTGCTGCTAAATTCCCAATGTATTGATTAAATCAATAAAAGACAGATGTTACCCATGCACACTAATTTTTATATTAACAAGGGGTGAATATAAGGCCCTCTAAGTCTTTATGCAAGTTAGCGTGGCCGTCAAGTTAGCGTGGCCGTCTGTTGCAGCGGTAGGCACACTTCTGAGGGGAGGGTCATGAGGCCGGGTACAGAGAAAAATACATTGTGACTGTTAACATTAGAGGGATCTCCTTTCCACCTGCCATTCAAAGTCAAACTGGGTGAATAGATGCTTCTCTCAGCTTCACAAGCAAACTCTAAATAAATACTTCACAATTGCTTTTACTTTTTATCAAGTAGTAACCTTGTTTCCTTCCAACTCCCCTGTGGAATTGTCAATTAGGGCTCCAAAAATGGTTCACTTCTGGCCAGCTAAGCACAGTACTAGTTGCATTCAAATCCACTGATGACTAAAGTGATGGTACATGTGCTTCTTGCAGTGTATCTAGAAGACACTTGTGGTTCTGAATGGGTCAGAATAACACTGGCTTATGTAATCCCTGGCTAAGTGGTTCTCCCAGTATTTTTTTAGTACCTTTAATGTGCTTTTCTTTCGGAAACCTGCTGTCCAAAGCATATTTAGTGTAAATTGTCTATATTTTATCTTACACTGGAGTTGACATAGCTTCCTCAAGGTCTTTCTTCTTGATTATTATGTCCAGTCCTATCAGGAGCCCATAAGCCGTATTCTGAGCTTGAAGCATTCTCTCAGGGTTCAGTGAGCCAGTCCTTAAAGAGTGTGTTCTGTTCCCCCAGTAAGACTCCTTGCCTTACGAGGCAGGTGGAGACTTCCCTTCCCTAGTAGCAGTCTCAGAGGCAGAGGAGAGAGCTGCACTTCTGTCATCACTGGCCGGGAAGAGCAGAGACCTAGTGCTTAATGGAGTTGCCTAGTGACTGCTGCTCTCGTGCAGAGAAGCCAACCAAGACAATGGCTCTGCTTCTGCCTATTGTCTGAGCTTGAAAATGAAATATTCCCTGTATTTACTTTTATAGTGATGTTGTCTTTTGGGATTAGAAGATTTTGTTGTTAAATGCAGTACTATCCACATTTCTCTTGGCCCTAAAAATTAGTGATTCTGCTCAACAAGTTTGAACAAAGGTCCAAAGCTAACCACTAACTGAAAAGTAAAGTCATTTTATAACATTTTAGTGTGACTGGAACCTTTTCTTACCCCACACCAGGCAAGGCCATCTGTCCTTCCTACCATAAGCTACATTTTATTAGCACTCCTTTTCTAGACCTTTATTTTACTAGTATAGAATCATTGTGATAGGGATTTAGGTCACTCTCTCTGAATAGGATTTCCATATTATTTTTATTTGTTATTATTTGTATGGAACATACTTGGACAAGGCTAAGCTTTGTTTTCTAACTGATGTACCTCTTTAATCTCTGGGGATACATGACCTTACTGTCTCCATTTGCTTTCATAACCGTGAAAAAAAAAGTAGCTCTTCTATTTCAGATTAACTTCCAATGACCAATAAGCCAACTCCAAGCATCAATAACAGTCATTCTGACACCTGTGCTCTGTGGCTTGGTGAACTGGGCTTTGCTATGACCTGGAGGGACAGACTCTGTCTAGGACAGGACAGAGGATGTATTATTTCCAAGGAATGCAAATAGTTATGAGCACTTTGACTTGAATAACAGATAAGGCAAGGAAGGCAGAATATGATAAAAATAATATAATATGATACAGGCTTGGAGCTGGGGACAAGTTTAGCTGAGAATAGAAAATGGTGTCAGAGAAAGACTTAAATCAGAGAAGAAAAGAAAACGGATGGGAATGTGTGGAGAAAAATGAAAACAGTGTAATTTATAAAGAGAATTGGATGATAGCATGTGGTTCTGCTAAACCCAACCAGGAGTCAGAGGAGGGAGGCGCTTCTCCAGGCTGGTCTGAGGTGAAATTGGGCCCCCATCCTGGCCTGTGCACAAGCAAAGCCAGATAAAGACGCAAGCTGAGGAAATAAAGACCCAGGGACATCGAAGCAGAGAGAGGCTGTGATCTGAAAAGTTGGCCGCATAACAGTCCTTATATTTTTAGTGGGAATGTTGTATGGTGCTGGGGAGGACAAAAATAAATAAATAAACTTAAAAAAGCATTTCATGCTTATCACTGAAATGCTTTGTTTAAATAATTCTATTTGACTCCAAAATGTAAGTTCCAGGTTAGACAGATCAAAAGCAGCCAGTCTTGAAAATGAAGCTTTTTAAATTCTAGCCCTGCTGTTGGAACAGAGAATAAAGGCTTTGTTCAAACATGCATTCCCAGCAGTAAGCAGGGCTTTGAAATTGGCTAGGGAAGTTGTGTCCTGTAATGGCTTCACCTGGCTAGAGACCAGGGAGCTGTGGCCTCTGGGAAATGACCCAGGCTGGGTATTCTCCTTCTGCCCCTCCAGAGCCACTTTGACTACTCAGCCCTCTATACTCAGAGAGGCCAGTTTTCGGGGACAATGTTATTAGGCCCCCTTGGCTTCCGGATATGTTGAGATTCTGCCAATGGATGCCCTGACGGGAGATTAGACAGGGAGAGTGAGGTCCGGACTGGATTCCCTATCCTGCCATGCCAGCCTGCACAGCATTTGCTGCCTTCTCCTTCTGTGGGCCACAGATCCTGCCAGGCCGACCTCTCATAGCAGTGTTCCCTCCCCCGACAGACAAGACTAGCTTATTATCCTTGTGTATTATGTCTTCCTTTGTGGGTTTCCTGGGACCTTCTCTGTGCCTTTATAGTCTCTTCATTAAACCCTCAAGGTTGGGGCGGCACCTGTGGCTCAGTGGGTAGGGCGCTAGCCCCATATACCAAGGACAGCAGGTTCAAACCTGGCCCCAGCCAAACTGCAGCAAAAAATAGCTGGGCATTGTGGTGGGCACCTGTGGTTCCAGCTACTCGGGAGGCTGAGGCAAGAGAATCACGTAAGCCCAGGAGTTGGAGGTTGCTGTGAGTTGTCTGACACCATGGCACTCTACTGAGGGCGATAAAGTGAGACTCTGTCTCTACAAAAAAAAAAACAACCTCAAGATCCCTGTGAGAGTGTGTGTCCTTCTTCTAGTGAGACACAAAGTGATCAGACCCTTTCCTTATCAGTTCTGCCTTGTTTTACCCAGGGCAATTGGTTGCCTCATTTCTACCAAAGTACAGTAAAGTGACGTGCAGCAGGCCCACCTGAGTTCTTCTCAGGAAAACTAATGCTACCAGGGGGGGATTTCGGGGTTGGGACCTAGTCAAAGCAAGGTGAATCTAGTATTGCCCCCCTGAATCTGAAATTGTCTGGATTCACAAGCGTTAGGAGTCTAAAGAAAGCAACTTGGTATGTAACAGCTGAGAGGACCTCACTGGTGGGGAAGATACATGGCAGGGGTGGCGGGGGCCCTGGGAGTGGGGGCAGCAGGCTCAGGTAACCTGAAGGCAAGATGGCTGCCCAGGCTCACCTTCACCGCATCCCTACAAGTACTAATAGCACTTTATAAAGGCATTTTAAAGTAAAATTTTCACTATTCAAAGGTCTCACGTAGTTCAGTTTCACTCTTCAGGATCCTATATTTTTCTGAGTGAGCTGGCTGAGAGCTGATTTTGATTTCTGTTCAGTACATTGTTATCACTTAATTCTCATTGGTGAGCCAATTTTCTTTGCCTTTGTTCTTCAAAGGGAGGCTGTATTCAGTGGCTGGCTTGCATTTTTTTGTGGCTGCCTTCCTCAGTCCTGCGTATAATCAACTCGACTCTCTTCTCACTGTGTCAGTTTTCCACATTTCCCTGAATTATCTGAAGCAGCCCTCTGAGGAGAGGTGGGGGTTCCCACCACTGCCCACTGGGAGGTTTAATAGGGTCACTGCGGTGTCACTGCTGTAATCTGAGACCTGTGAACACAAAGCTAAGACCTCAGAGGACCGCCTTCCCAAAACATCCAGTGGTTCCTGGCCTGGCCCACAGGACAGGGCCACAGACCAGTCCAGACACCTGGTGGGCCCTCTTCTAACCACATTCAACAGCCTCTTTGGACCCTATGTATGGCATTAACTCAAAGGTCACATGAGTCTCCTGCCCTTGGCCAACTGAAACCTCCCTGAAGGCACAATCCTGAAACCAAGTTACTGTTGAGGAAGCCCTCTCTTCATCAGCACAGAAGGCTACTCTAACCCCAAGAACGACTGCCTTGGCCGAGGAGTCAGCATTCCCTGTCTGACCAACAGTGAGGCAGTGGGGGGTGGCAAATGGAAGATGGAGAGCAACCGAGACACTCCTGACCCCAGGAGGAAGCCGTGCGTAGAGATGGCAGCCAACACGTCCTGGTTCAAGCACAGGTTTACAGTGAGTTTGCTGGGATCAAAATCCTCTGGTAAGCTGAACTTTGAACTATAACGGATGGGATCTCTGTCCTTTAACTAGGTCTCATGACCCTTTTCAGCATCATAACAGAATAATAGCAACATGTTTACAGAACACTCACCACATGCTAGACACCATTCTAAGTACTTTACATGTATCAATTATTTTAATCCTTACAACAAGCTATGAGGCTTTGCTAATATTATCTCTACAGAGGAATAAGTCAAGGCAAAGAGAGATTAAGAAATCTGTGCAAGGTCACACAGCTAAGAAGTAGCAGAACCAAGAGTGGAACCCAGCTCCCTGGCTCTTGTAGTTTTGCTTCCCTGCTGTGTAGGCTCAGCTATCAAGTTTGATCCCAGAATTTCAAAAGGCCAAGTGGCTCAGGGACACCTCTATCTCCCAGCAAGAACCTAGAGTGGTAGTTTTGGAAAGTTTGGGGCTTGAGGTTTCAGGAGGGAGTGGGATTATTTTGCATGTTGACAAATTTGGGTAAGACCAACCACGCTATATCAGAGAAAGCTGCATTCTGCATTTACTCTGCAGGGTAAAAAGAAATTCTCAATGCTTTAACTGCTTCGTGTCTGCAGCAGTGTTTAGAAGCCTTTGAATCTGTTTTGACCAAAAAGAGAATTCACATGGACAGTCCTTTCTGTGCAGATGATTGATGCCTACCAGGAGCAAAGCATAATTCCCATCACAGGGCAATTGGGGGTTAGGAATCACTGTAATGTTTTGATTTCCCATATTTCTTTATCAAGTGCAATGGGGCGCTGTGCAGCTGAGCAGGGGAGTTCAGAAGTCAGCTGCCGGAGCAGTTCTCCCCCTCCCTCTTTCACATTCCTCTAGCTTTGCCATTGCTCTCTGCTCTGGGATAACGTTAGGCTCACTGATGTTCTTTCCCTGGTACACTGATGCGCCCTGGTTCAGGGAGCACTCAGGTTTCTATAGGCTCAGGCCCATTCTGTGGTGCAGGATGGAGGAGCTGTCTGCTGTGGGATGAAGCCAGCAGTCAAGGATGACTCCACTGCCCCTGGGCCCACCTCTCATTCGGCTGCCTGCCACTTGGTCCCAGGAGAAAACAAGGAACTATGGAAGAAAGGCTTTTAGTGGGGAAGCTCCCCATTCAAATGGGTACTTTTTTTTCAAAAATTGTTTTTCTTCTGGGAGAAGTTGTTTGGTTATGGGCTCACTCCCTTGTCCCCATCATGAACTTAGTCATGAGACCTTGGCCATTCAGATACTGAAGTTTCATATCAACCTTGCACTCAGTATCGTTTTGTCCCAGCCCCTGACCATGCACCACAGCCCACGTGAAATCTTGGCAGGAGCGCCTTACCTAAAGTACGTTCTGATTGCTTGGAGGGGACAATAATCAGGCCACTACCAAAATCTTCTTCCTCCAAGGTGACCAGCATCAGAAACTGTGGCACCAGAATAAAGGACACAGAACTGCACAGGGAGTGTTCATCAAGTAGAAACGGATTCAGACTCAGTTGATCATTCAAGAAACAGTTACTGACTCCCCTGTGCCAGGCACTGATAGGCACTGGACGTAAAATGATGTGAAAGACAGTCAAGGTCATTGCCCAACTCATGGAGCCTATGGTTTTGGAGGTGTGGGAATGGATTATGACAATCTATTAAAAAATGTAAAATAATTAATATTGTGATCCAAGCTAGGAAGGAACTTTAGAGAGTGCCGTAATAGAGGATAACAGGGCAGCAGCCCTCTTGGACAGCCTTTCTGAGGAACATGACAGAGGGGGCAGAAAGAGGCCCCAGGCCCTTCAGTACCTTGGGCCACAGGAGGAAGCCCATTTATTCTAAATGCATTGAGAAGTCATTGGCCGGTTTCAGGTGGGGCATGACATCTGACTGTGTCTAAAGCAGCGGTTCTCAACCTGTGGGTTGAACGACCCTTTCACAGGGGTCACCTAAATACACCCTGCATATCAAATGCTTACATTACAATTCATAATGGTAGAAAAATTACAGTTATGAAGTAGCAATGAAAATAATTTTATGGTTGGGGGTCACCACAACATGAGGAACTGTATTAAAGGGTCGTGGCATTAGGAAGGTTGAGAACCACTGGTTTAAAGGATCGCTCTGCCTTCTTTGTAGTGAATGACCCAAAGTGGAGCAAAAAGAGAGGCAGGGAGGTTGGTGAGAGGCAGTTGAGTGAGATGGTAGTAGAAAAGGTGGAGATAAAAAGATAAAAATATGCTTCAGAGATAGAACGGACAGGATCCAATGATGGATTCGATATGACACATGAAGAGAAGTGAGGAGAGGGGGCCGAGTTTGACTTTGGGCTTCAGTAACCAAACTGATGGTGGTTTCAATTACTGGAGAAGGCCACGCTGGGGTTGGCAGTAGAGGGCAGAGTCCCACCTGGTCATGTTCAGGTTGAGATGCCCATCAGAGCGCTCAGTGGAGATGGCTACTTGAGATAGATTTAAAAGTTGGAGTGGATCAGGATGGATGGAGAGAAAAGAGGTTGGGGTGGGTTGGAGTTACGCAGAGAGATGCTTTAATAGTGAAATTGTGTGCTGGGGCTTCTGGGCACCTGACAGGGCTCACAGAACCGAGGACTTTGGGAAACCCTGCTATCAAGGCACCACCTTGGTCTACATGACAACTCTGTCTCCCTCACTCAAGGAGTAGGCAGTGACCATACTTTGGCAAAAACAAGAATTAGAATGAACAGGAATGATGTGAAATGCTATTTGGGGAAATAGTCCTGGGAGACGTGGCCAGACCCCCTTCTAACTTGATTAATTAAAACTGAATAGTAATGGGTAACAAGCCCTTGGTAGCTAAATCATGACTCCACATCCTCCCATCAGCAATAAATCAGAAAGAAGTTGGACCAGATACTTCCCTGAAACCCAAATTTGTAGAATTGTAGACTACCTGGACTGTTCCCTCTGCCCAACTTCCCCAGCACAGGGGTCCACAGCCAAGGCACTCCCACTCCTGACAGTTGGCCTCCTGAGGGCACCCTTCCTCTCCCCAGGCAGACAAATTCCATTCTGGAAACACACAAAGTGCTAGAAAATTTTTTTATTTTTTTAATTTTCTTAACATTTTTTAAATTCTTTTTTTACTCTTAATTTTTTTTTTAAATCATAACTGTGCACATTAATGCATTTATGGGGTACAATGTGCTGATTTTGTATATAATTTGGAATGCTTACATCAAACTGGTTAACATAGCCTTCACCTCACTTGTTATGTTAAGACATTTATACTCTATTCTTAATAGATTTGACATGTACACTTGCAATATGCACAATAGGTGAGTTCCCACCAATTACCCTCCCTCCACTGAGCCTCCCCCTTCCCTCCCCTCTCCTCTTCCTTCTTCATTCTGGTCTATAGTTGTGTTTTATCTTTCGTATGAAAGTGTGAGTGATTATATATTGGTTTCATAATAGTACTGAGTACATTGGATATCTTTTCTTCCATTCTTGAGATACTTTACTAAGAAGAATATGTTCCAGCTCCATCTAGGTAAACATAAAAGAGGTAATGTCTCTACCTTTTTTTATGGTTGTACACTATATAGAAAATTCTTCATGTCAGCTGACACCTGCTGCTCCCCTTCTGGGGCTATTTAGAAGTGGCTCCTGCTGCCATGTGTTTGAAGGAGACCCCCACAGCACAGCCTGCGCGCCCCTCCCCCAACATCCTGCTTCTCTTGGACTCCTCCTTAGTGATGCGTTTCTAGGCCCTTCATCCTACTTCCTAAGCAGGCCTCCAGTGTGTCTGTCACACTGTGCCTCTGCCACTGTGACCCATCATGTGCCTGTTAACAGGGCTTCCTGGGGCAATCTGGTTTGAGTTTACTAGGACAGGCTTTAATGACAGTGCATCCCTGAAGCACAGTTACTTTCTCATCCATGTCCTTGTGGTGGACTCTTTGTGACCACTAAAGAGCCCTTTCACAGTGCCATGCCCACAGGGAACAACGGAGAGTGTCGAGTGGACGTGCCTGGTCGCGTCTGAGTCACGGAGCCGTCAGATTACCCAGAAAGACAGACTCATTTTCCTTAAATGTCTGTCTTTGTAATTATCCACTGAAATATTTGGAGAGGAAAGAAGGCACAAACCAAATTACAGGCCTGCTTGCCAGAGAATGCATTAGTGGTTCAGCTACTGCTGGATGAGCAGAGGTTTGGCAACCTCCGACTGGGTCTGTCCTAGGCCTTCCAATCAGCATGGGTGTCATGTCGTCTATCTCTGTATAATCTAGGCATCCCCACTCCTCCCCAGAAGCACATTAACATCTATGCCTGAGTTACCTGGCTCTGAGCTCTCTCTCCCTGTTACTAGCAGGAATCTGTATCTATTTCAGGGAAGATTCTGGGCCTCTCTTCGCTAAACATCTCTGAGAATTCCCAGGAGTGCTCACACATGCCCTTGCCCACCTGTGGCTCTGCCCTGGAGCAGAGGCTCAGATGTGCAGCTTCTGGTGCCTTCATGCCTCACTTTTTTCCCCAGGGCCTCTGCTTCCCCACTTCTCTGCAGCTTCTGGTGAGCCAGGGCCTGTTCTGCTGCCCAAACAAGATGCCATGTGTCCAAAGTAATGAAAGCCAGGCCAAAATCCTAGGTGTCCACCCAGGGCATAGCAGCCCAAGCCCTCGGGTCCTCTCAGGTTCCTTACTGTAGGGTGACCCCTTCCATGGCCTGGCCTTGTGAAGTGCAGTGGATGTAGGTGCTGAGGGTGTGCTAGGTGCATGTGATATGGGATGTGGGGGTGGGAGCCAGGCAGGTGTCATGTGGGAAGGGCATAGTGTGCAGTGGTTGCAGGTGGCTGTGGGTGGGGCAGGGCCCCTCAGAGATCCCACAGGCCTTCCCCAGCCCCACTCCTGGGTGTGGGGAGCTGCCCAGATGATCCTGGCCTGCAGCAGGTCTGCTTTCTATCTGGGCCCCAAAGTAAAGGGATTTGCAGGCTATTTCCCAAAAGTCAAGGAACATAATGGGAAAAGTATATCTGTATCTGATTAAAAGGCTCCAGCCACACTCATACCTAAAGTTTTGGGTGACAAAATCTTTCAAAACACATAGCCCATGAAGAAATAATGAAAAGCATCAGTGGCGGGGTAAAAGGTAAGATGTAGGCAGCCCCTCCCTGTGCAGCAAGGCCCAGGGAAAGGGTCTTCTGGCTGCTTGGTTCTGACTGGAGCACAGCCAGGCAGATGTCAGCTGGAAGGGGACGTTGGGTGCTAGGTGGTCCCCAGGCATTCTGGATGCTTCCTTGGGGGTCAGGACAGGTACCCACACACCCAAGCAGTTGTCCTATCTCCATTCTCCAAAGGTTACCAGTGGGAGCCCTCACCCTCAGACACTGTGAAGGGGGTGGGGGCACGCCAGGGTGCTCAGCCAACTTGGATTTTTTTGAAAGCCCCTTATGGGTCACAGAGAGGTCCCATCACTGCCTTTGGAAGGTGAGAGATTTAAAATGAGATGTATTGTAACAGGCCAGTTTGTAGGGTGGGATTTGTTAGAGACCAGCGCAGAGACTGAGGAGTCTGCAATGGCCCCTTCCTGGGCAAAGGGACAGCAGCTTCAACCCTGACACTATAGGGGTTAATCCAGACACCATCTTCAGCTTCTATTACAGTTTTTGCTTTGGCTGTGACATGGTTGAAGGAGAGTGGAAGGTTTTACAAGGTGCACAGGGGCACAGTCTAGTTACTGGATTTGATTAATGGACCAACTTAAGCAGGATATAGGACACCAAGGAGCAGAGATCTGACACCAGGAAAACAGCTTCAGATTCTGCTTCCAAAGTGAGGTGGCTGGGGCAGGCGCCACCGAGGAGCCTTTGCTGCCTGGTCCGACTGTTGGGAACTTCAAGTTTCAGGCTGCACTAGGGATGACTGGAGCCAACATGTGGTAGCAGGAAGATGTGATTTCACTTATTTAAAAGAAATACAGAATCAAAGCCCGCGGGACAAGGCTTTATTGCAGATGCTTCTCCACTTGCAGAGATCAGAGTTGATGAAGGAAGCGGATGGGCAGGACAGGAAGGAGAGCCCAGAGAGCCAAACTCTGTCTCAAACTTCTGCCTTCTCCTAGCTGAGGCTGAAGGTTCTAGGCACCCACCGCCCGCCCTCCCCAACATGCACATGTGAACACACGTGTGTGCAACATCTGCGAGGACAGAATGGAGCCTGCCCACATGACGTGCTTAGGCACAGCTTGAGTCACATTCACCTCTGCTCCCTCCTAGGCAGGAACACGGCTCCCAAGGCTCAGCCACGATCCCTGTTTCCAAGACCCCCGCCCTGCTGGCTGTCGCTCAGTGGTGCCTGAGGAGGAACCATAGCTCTGACTTGCTCATTCCCCTGGGGGGGGGTCTTTGGAACATTCCATGGCTCGGGGAGGAAGGAGGACAGGAAGAAAGCAAGGGAACAAATTTATCCTATGGAAGTCTGGAAATCTAAGTCGCCCAGCTGCCTGGGCAATAGGCTTTGTTCTCCAGGCTAAAGTTCCCAACTCTCCTGACCAGGACCACTGAAACCCAAAGCTCTCTGTCTGCATCCACTTTCTAAAGAAGAAGAATTTACAAATAAGTGGGTTGTAGACAATTCGCTGCTGGCAGCATGAGTGAACTGTCTATATGCTATTAAGGATCATCAGCTTAAACACTTAAAACAATTCTCTATGAACTTAAAAATCATCCAGTGGTTCTATTACCTTTACCTTGATCATGTATGACTAGTTACTTCAGCAACATCAATACCAGGAGCACGGCCCCAGATGAGTCCTTCTGTGTCAAGCAACGGGGGAGAGAAGTGGTAATGTATCCCTCAGAGGTAGCCCTGGGATGTGAATATTTCACATTTGAACCAACATAAACGCCTACCTCAAATGCTAGCTGTTGGAAAGCTATACATTGGAAACCCTGTTTTGCAAATAAATGTCACTACATGTTGTAAAGTTAACCATTGAGCAACTAAATGGCTAATGATGAAGTTAAATTAATAGCAGTCTGTAGTTAAAAAGCAAGAATAGCAGCTAATTAAAACCACAACCACTTAGAATGGCATCTCTTCAAACTCTGCAAATGTGCATTTCTGTGGGAGCTCTGCAACATTAGTGCTGCCAGACTTTTTAAGAGGTCTTGGTATCAGAATCCTCTGGAAAAACATTAATAAATTTAGTCTATGCTACATGTTGGAGGAAATGTTATTTGTTAAAATTCCTCATAGGAAGGGAACCAGACTTGCCTGCAAAATAGCCTTTGATGGGTCCTTTAGCTAGCAGACGAGACAGCCAACAGGCCTGAATCTGGGTGGAGCTGTTGGGGGACAAGTGGAATGGGGAGCATGTATCCACTGCTCTGGGAAAGAAAGAAAGAAAGAAAAGGACAGTGTGATTGTTGACACCCTCCATTGGCCATGTGACCTTTCTGTAAGAACATCTCTATTAAGGACTAAATGTTTATCCCTTGTCCCCAATTCATGTGTTAAAGCCCTAACTCCCAATGTGACTATATTTGGAGTTGGGGCCTTCATGGAGGTAATTAAGATTAAACAAAGTCATAAGGGTGGGGCCCTGATACAATAGGGTTAGTGACCCTATAAGAAGAGCCCTCTGGTACACTTGTATGATCTCTCCCTCACACACACACTTGCTCTCTCTTTCTCTGCCACGTAGGACATAATGAGAAGGTAGCTATCTGCAAGGCAGGAAAAGAGCCTTCACTAGATAATGAACCCTATGAGACCTTGATCTTGGACTTCTCAGCCTCTAGAACTGTGAGAAAATTAATTTCTGTTGTTTAAACCACGTGTATTTTGTTATGAAGCCCAAGCAGGCAAAGGCAAGCCCCTACCTCTACAGTCTCCCAATAGCCCAACTCACAAAGTGCCTGAGTTCAAGGGTCTTGGGAGGGAGGTGCAGGCAGGGGCTGAGCTCTGTGCTCTGATTGGTTCCTGGTGAGCTCAGGGGGGGCCCAAGGGTAGGTGAGAGGTGGTGGGAGCTCAGAGACAGAGAGAAGCACCAGAAGTCAGCCTGGGCAACTTAGAGCCATGAAACCAGAGCTCTGGCCTCCCAGAGCTGGGTAACTGGACTTAGAGGCAGCAGGGACCTCCCCTGAGAGCCAGGAGACTCATAATTGGGTGTTACAAAGTGGCCTGAGGTGAAGGAAAATAAGAAAGACCAAGAATTGCACGTGGCTGTGGCTAAGAGCCCAGGAAGGGCCCTACACACTTGGACTTCAAAGCCCTTGAAACTGCAGCCACAATCCCCTCTTTGAGAACAAGGGCTCAAAGGCAAGAGTTCCAGGAGGTGCCCCAGGAGGTCACTAGCTGAGATTTTAGCAGCTCACTGTTAGCTATGCTCTTCCAGGTCCTCTAGGGATGGTAGGCCCCTCAGCCTGAAGCCTGAGCCTCCTGTGAGTCACTGTGATCAGCCCCTCTGTGAAGAGGGTCCACCTACAGCTGGGTCTGTCCCAGAGGCAGGAGAGTCAGTGTCACCTGGTGATGCTGCTGAGGATGGGTGGACCATCCTGGGCTCCATGTAGAGGCCACTTCCTGCCCATTTTTTATTTCTCTTCCATCATATTCTTCTAGCCATGCCTGGGCCCGGCCCAGCCCGCTCACTACCACCCCATCCTCTTCCTGTCAGCTCAAGGCCACCTGCCAGGTACTGGCTCCTGCCTTTAACCTAGGGTTCCTGGGTAGGGGGATAGGACAGCATGTCTCATCACAATCACCTGGGCAGCATTCTCTCTCTACACAATCTCCACATCGCTAGCAGTGTGACTTTGTAGGCCCTATGAGGAGCTGGAGCCTGTTCTCCACCTCTTGAGCCCAGACTGGCCTCTTGACTTGCTTTGGCCAATGGAGTGCCATGCAGGGGACACATGCCAATTCTGAGCTTAAACTTCCAGAAGTCTCACAAGCCTCCTCTTTCTATCTTGCTCCCCACTTTTACCAAGAGAACAAGCCTAGACCAGCTTCCTGGAGGACAAAAGGCTACATGGCACTGAGCCCGGTCATCTCAGCTGAGGGCCCTGATGTATGAGAGGTCAGCCAAGGTCAGCAATTGCTAGTACCCCCCAGGTCTGAGTCTGCCCTAAAGGTGCACAGCAGGGAGGGGTCAGGACTCCACAGCTGCCCGAGGCACTTGCTGTGTAAACCCACCCACCTCGTTCCACAGGGCTTTTCTCCCACGCTGAGGAACCCTGCCTTGGTACCTCCATGACAGCCCTTTACTCCCTAAGAGCTGAGCAGGGCTCCCCAGAGTGCTTGGCCAGGATCCCAGAGCCCTTAAAGGGTGGGGGAGCCGGGCTCTGGCTGGGCCGCCATGACCTCAGCCTTACCCCCGTGCTATCTGTAGCAACCAGGGCAAGACATGAACTCAGTTTGCAGGAAGACGTGCTCTTGGCCCTCACTCATTGTCTTAAAGCCTGCAGTGGGCAACTCCACCAGTTGGGAGACTCAGACAGGTGGCACTCCTGTCCAAGTCAGCCTGAGGGAGAAATGGCCAGGAATGTAAGACCAGCTGCCCTTCAACCAGGCCCCCCGGGGTTGCCCCGCAGCCAGGCTGCATGGTGGGCTTTGTGGAGAGCAGGCCTAGCCCAAGAGCCCAGACACCAAAGGCACACTATTCCCAGCTCCCTCTCATGGCTTCTGCATTTCCACTAGTCTCTAAGTGGGAAGCTGGGGTTGTGAGAGTTTTCCTGATTGACTAGGGTGCTGGTGTTCACATGGGGCCCAAGTGCAGCGAGGCTCCTAATTACGCAGCAGTTTCTGCCATCCTGGCTGACCCATGTTAGGCCTGGGGCCTGGCAGTGGTCCATGCAGAAACACAGGATCTTGGTGTAAGGCCCACATGGGTCACCTGAAGCTCCCCTCTTTTCACCTCCACAGCCTGATCAGTGTTCACAGAACTCAGCTTGAACCCTTACAGCAACAGGGAGCTCGTTACTTGCAAGGCCATGAGCTCTGGAACCATGTGATTCACCTATTAGAAAGGATTTCTTGCAGGTCTGAAATCTTCCTCCCAGGCTTTCTCCTTGAATTTGTTTCCTAGGGCTGCGTGACAAATGACCACAAACTCGGAGGCTTTGAACAACAGGAATTTACTCCCTCACAGTTCAGAAAGCAAGAAATCCAAATCAAGGTGTTTGTGGAGCCATGCTGTGTCTGATGCCTGCAGGGCAGGGTCCTTCCCTGCCTCCTCCACCTTCTGGTGGCTCCTGGAGTTCCTTGGCTGATGGCAATGTAACTCCAAATTCTGCCTCTGTCTTCAAATGACCTTGCTCTCAGTGCCTGTGTGTCCTCTCCTCTTTTTATAAGGTGTCAGCCTAAATAACAAACAGAGATTCCCCCAAAATATTGAGTTCATTTGGGAATGCACAGAGGATTTGCGAATTTAGGGTATGCAAGCTACAGGGACCACAGGCATATCCAGAAAGGTTGAGGCAGAGGGAAGCTTTTAAAGGCAGAAGGGCTAAGTGCACATAAGTTGTCTTGAGACAAAGAGAACGCTGGCTAAAGGGCCTCATCGTGGGAGCTGGCATCAGTTCACGAGTGGAGACAGCTTGTCAGGCAAGTATCTATTTATTTATTTACTTACTTACTTAGAGACAGAATCTCATAGCTGTCACCCTGGGTAGAGTGCTGTGGCGGTCCAGCTCACAGCAGCTTCCAGCTCTTGCTCAAGCGATTGTCTTGCCTCAGCCTCCTACGTAGCTGGGACTACAGCACCCGCCACACACTGGACTATTCTTTTGTTGCAGTTGTCGTTGTTTTAGCTGGCTCAGGCCAGGTTTGAACCTACCAGCCTCAGTATATGTGGCCAGTGCCCTACCCACTAAGCTAAGGGCACCACCCCACAAGTACCTTTATATCCAGCTGGCCACGTCTGTGACTGCAGTTTGAGAAGTCCTCGGTGAAAGTTCTTGTTACAGGATGTGTATGTAGGAGCCCTTCACAGAGTGTGATCATTCTTCCCCTAGGCGTGTGCGCATAAAGGCCCTCCCCTTCTCTGCCTCCTGTCTTATTCCTTTACTTTTTGTTAGGGTTTGACACAGATGACTCCATTTGGATTCTGACAATGTTCACAAAGGACTCCATATGTTGGATTTAGGGCCCACACTAGATCCAGAAGGATTTCATCTTTAGAACCATAAATAGTTATATCTGCAAAGACCCTATTTCCAAATAAGGTCATATTATGAGGCCCCAAGATGACATGAATTTTGGGGGGAATGCTATTTAACCCACTATACTCCCCCTAGTCCCTCTTCTGCCCCTGACAGCCCTCTAAGATCTGCCAAGATCAACCATACTCCGCGGCTTCGTTTCAGGGCATACAGCCCCCCTCCTTCCCGTTCTCTTCACCCCTTGTCCTACTTTACAGTTTCCAACCTCATCACTATCCTGCTCATTCCATTCTGGACCACCCGGTTTGTCAAAGTCCCTCTCAACATAGCAAAACATGGCCCTTGACACTGCACCCAGCAACCAACCCTCTGGCCATGTCTCAAGCACTGTACTGGGGGAGGGGGGGGGGTCTGTGGGCACATTGCCCTTGGCTGGGGTTTCTGGGTCTTTATCTATCTTCCTGTTTTTCACATTAGCCACCTCATCTCCTCTGCCCCTGTGCTCCTCTACTCCAAGATGTCTGGTCCCTGCACCTGCAGCCTTAGGAATGGAGCGTTTGGGGCCAATGCTTCCCTGCTCTTCTCCCTGGCAGGCCTGCATGGGGAACGCAGCGGGGAGTCTATGGTCTTAGGTTTTGACACCCCAGGCTGAATCAGCCTTTTCCCTGCTCCTCCTCAGCTCTGCTCCAGGCCTCCCAAACCAGTGTCAAGCTTGCCCTCAAGGGCAAGTGAAGGCTCAGGAAGGATCTCTCCTGCCTCAACTGGAGTCCTGGAGGGAGCTGTTCTTAAACTCCAGAGCAGACGCCTCTCTTGGTGTTCCTCCTCCCAGGGCTGTGAGTTCTCAGTGAAAAAGGCAGGAATAAAGTGACCCTGCCCTAGAGGTGCTGGTCGCCACAGAACTCCTTGGACTGGTCCCTTCAGTGACAGGCCCAGCATCTCAGGCTCTGGGAGCAAGGATGACCGGTCCCCACTGTCCTGAGAGTGCCCACAGATACATAGGCCCTGGGGCTGGGCCTCTCCCAAGTTCCCAAGCACTGGGAGTTTAGATTCTGACAAACTGAGAAACTGAGGTCAATGGGAAGAGAGCCCAGGCCCTGCCGAGTTCCAGCCCCAGCTCTCCCTCTACACACAAGCCACCCTGGCCATACACGGAGGAGGCAAGGAGAAAGAGCGGCCAGGAGCTGCTCTGCCCCCTCGCTGCCCAGGCCCTGCCCCACCCTCCTCTGCCTGCACAGAAGCTTGCCCTCCGTGCCAGAGAAGAAGCCTCCTCCTCAGCAGGACCCCTCAGCCTCCTCATGCTCTGGAGGGTCCCTCCCACCCCTTAGGTCTGAAGTCTGGCAGCTCCTCCCAAAGCCTCCCAGGCCACCCTGTCAGCACAGCACACTGGACTGTTGGATTATAAATAAGTAAGTGCACATACGTAGAGTACAAAGCCAGACACCACAGAACAATGCAAAAAGGAAGATTAAAAAAAAAAACACCTGAGACTTCCCTACTGAGAGATAATAAATATTTTGGTGACTTCAAGACATTCATTACTCGGTCTCTTGAGCCTTCTTTCTCTGTTAATGAATATGATTTCATGTAAATGTCATATTGTAAAAACACTTTAGTACCTACAGTTTTGCCAAAACAGTGTATAAAGGACATATTCCATGTCAACAAACACAGATTATGTCACTGGTTTTGGGTGGCTGCCCAGCAGGACTGTTTGTCCCATAGCAGGCACGCCCGTCCTGATGGACACAGACCGTTTGTGACTTTTGCTGTGATAAACAGCTCTTCGATGGATATTCTTCTACACGCACTCGTTTGTGTGATGAGCTCCTTTCCATAAATTCCCGGATGTAGAATTGAAGGTGAAAGGGCATGTATATTTCATGGCTTTATCTGATTGCCTGATATCTTGGGGTGGCAGGGGTCCCCCTTGGGGGCCGTTGTAAGTGTTGTTTGATCCTGAGATGAATAGGAGGCTCCTCTGGAGTAGGGAAACCAGACCAGCTGGACTGTGGCTCCTTGAGGGCAGGGGCCAGACTCCTGTCCAAGGGGAGGCAGAAACCTGGTCACTCAAGCAGGGCTTCGAAACTGGAGGGGTTAATTAAAGACAGATTGAGAAATCTATAAACACCCGGAAATGACTGACATGTGCTAATTTCTCCTTTAGTATTCACAATGGCTTTCTGTTAATTAAGAAGAGACGGAGCCCAGGGGAGAGGCTCTGAGCAGAGCGTTGGTGCTGGCAGGCCGGGCAGGCTGCCTGTCCTGGGCCTGCTGGGGTGAGGGGCAGCCCGGGGCACAGCATGACCTTGGGGGCATAAGCCAAGGACAGTGTGGTCCTCAGGGAGCCTCCTTGAGCAAGAGGCAGCATCGTTTGAGGAATAGGCCACAGCTTTTAGGTTTCTCTTTTTTGACCAATGGCTGCCAACTGTTGAGACTGGGGACATAAGCGGCCTACGTGGGGGCTTAATGTCTCCCACTTCCCAGAGAGTCCTTCTCGTAGGCACTTCCTGGAAGGGTGGACAGCGTTCTTCCCTCATAACTGATGGAGAAAAGGAGGCTGAGCTGAAGTCTCCAAAGTGGGTCCTTTTATTTGGGTGTAGTGGGAAGGACCCTGCCCTCTGCTTCTTGGCTGCAGGGACAGGATTAAAAGATGGAGACCACCCTCAGGCACCTCCCTCCGGTCCCCCTTCATCTCATGCCCCCTGCTGTCTCCCTGTCCCTTCACTCATAAGAAAGTAGGGCTGAGTGAGGGCTCTGGCATAGGTCACTCTGCATAGATGGGGACATCTGGGGACAGCTTGCATGTGGACATGTACACACGTGTATGCGGGGGGGAGGGTGTGTGACAAGTGTGTGTCTACTGTCTTGTACACAAGTGCCACTGACCATTTCATTGTGTGTGTGTGAATAGTGAGTGTGGATGTATGTCTGTTCCAATCCTGATTGTACCACATTCATGTCTTTGGGCAAGCTACTGAACATCTCTATGACCCATTTTCCTCGTCTATAACATGGTGATAATGGTGATATCCACTTCATGGGATATCACACATGTGAAGATGATATGCATGTGCATAACACACTTAGAGCAATAATTTTGCGAGAGCAGTTATCTTTAGTCTGGAAGCCCCTTCCCTCCTATACCCCTTCATCTGCTTGGTGAGCTCCTACTCAGTCTTCAAGGCCCAGTGGAGGGCAGGCAGCACCAGGTCTAGGTCACAGTGCAAGAAGACCTGCCCTTAGAGTCCTGGGCTCAAGGGCAGAACCTCAGTCTTTCAAGAAGCAAGGAGGAGCCTGCGGGCCCCCCTCTCACACTTCGCAGTTACAGATGTGCTGGTGAACACACGCCAACGTTGGCTTTTACACATCATTGCACACTGTACAATGTAGACACACACACACATACACCTGCCCACGCACGATCTGCATGGATACAGGAGGTGTAAATACTTTGTATCCTCAGTGTTCACTGGCATAGGGCTCACACATACAACCTTTGCACACACACAGTACTCCCTATGTCCTGTATACTGTGTGCAATGTACACAATGTACAAATGTAATAGAGAAACACAATTTATATGTACACATATACTTTGTGCATACATATATGCACATACACATATACATACATACACAATTCATACTTTGTACAAACACATAAACACTTTGTATGCACACAATGCACACCTGTGTGCACACGTGGCATGTACCAGTAAAGGATGGGCCCCTTCTCTATACACAAGGCAATGCAAGAATAATGAATGCAAAAGCACCCTCCCCACAGGCACGTACATTCACTGTACAGTCCCAGATGCAAGGTCTCAGTAAGCCACACAACCCAGCCTACAACTGTCACCCTGAGCCAGTCCCCTCCCTTTAACCTTCAGCACTGAAGGCTGCTTTGGACCCACAGATGGGGAATTAATTGGTGTCATTAACATGTGGCAATGATAATGACTTCTCATCGATCCCTGTGGAAGATGTATGGCCATCCGGAGGTGGAGTAGGAGCTCAGGATTGGGGTATAGGCCTCTCTTGCCAAGCCCCGATCTTTGGGGTCCCCGTTCCTTCATGCAGACTATGGTGAGGCCCCACCCTGCAGGGTTCCTCCCAGAGTGCAGAGGAGGAAGTGGAACCAGGGCAGATAAGCCACTTGGCCCAGTCAGCTGCCTTTGGAGGCCTTACTGTCCCCTCTGGCTCAGCCTCTCTCTGCCTCCCTTCTTCTGTAGAATTTGCTCTGTCCTTACTTGCCCCCCAGACTAACTATCTCCAGGGCTGGCTGCAGTTCCAGTTGCTGTCCTCTGTCCTTGGGCATTTGGTGGTACTGAGACCATGAAGTGGGAGTGGGGTTGGGAGGGGTTGGCTGTAGGAAGGTGAGGAACAGGCTGCAGGAAGGACAGGCACAGAGGCAGGGAGGAGACAGGCACAGAGGCAGCGCAGGAGTGGACAGACCAGCAAACTCTTGCTTCTCCCCCAAGATGCTGCCTCCTCCAGGAAGCCTCCTGACAGGCCCCAGCCTGGGCCTAGCCGGTCCCTCTTCTGATGCTTCAGCGGTGCCTACTCCACCCAGCCTTGTCCTGAAGGCCTGTGACAGTCTGTCTACTCTCTCGCTTCCCACTGTGCCAGGAGCCCTCTGCCTGTGCACATTGTCTAACTAATCTTTGCAGCTTCCTTAGACTTGCCCCAGAACTTGCCTAGTGGCTGTTGAATAAATGGAACTAGACTGATACAGACAGACACAAGGAGAGGCTAATGCCAGAGCTGGAGGGACAGATGAGGGGTTTCAGAGCCTGAGTTCCAGGATTCAGCAGGTTAGAAGGGGGGCACATGGGCCTTATGAATGTGGCCTGGTGCCCATCCATGGGCAGAGAGTCTGGGCTCTCTGGGCCCCCTACTAGAAGTCTCGGGTTTCCCCTTCTTAACTTGGAGCCGGCTCCTTCCTTCTATCTGGTCCTAGGGAGGGTAGCTGAGGGCCCTGCCTGGGAGCTATATTGGGAAGTGGTAGTGAGCAGGGTGGTGACTGGGGAGATGTTTTAATGGATCCAAGGAATGAGACTCAAACTCTGAGGACTCTGACATAAGCACAGAGGCTAAGCTCATTCCCAGTAGCCCCCTGGAAGCCCAGCCTGGGTCAGGCCTCTGGGGACACCCCCAGACTGCCTGGTTGCACTGAATTTGTTACTGTCATTGCATTTCCAGGCCTTCTAATGAGCTGATAATGAGCTGTCAGCTAATTATGAGAATTAAATGGGGCAGCAGGGCTGACCAGAGTTTTGCTGAAAGCTTCTGGGGTATTATGCTGAGGAGAGGGCCCAATAATAGCTTCCTGACCTCTGCAAACTCAATTTGGCCCCAGCTGTCATAAAGATGGGGCAGAGGTATTTGCCCTTGGAGAAAAAGAGGGAGAACCCTGGCAATCCCAAAATAAGGCAACTCCAGCCCCCCAGCTGGGGAGGGGCTGCACCTGAGGGCAGCACAGGCAGGCCTAATTCTCTGTGTGACCGCAGGCCACACTGCTGGGTCACATCTGTAAAATGGGTCTGCAGAAGGGAAAGGACTAAACCAGGCGATCCCTGCAGGCCTTTCTTCCCATCTCAGTCCAGTCGTGACTCTGTGCTGCCTGTTTACAGATGGTGGCTTAGTTGCTCCAGTTCTGTGAAAGAAGAGGCTTTCCTGGGGTCACATAAAATGATTGGTGAGTCCAAGTGAAGAATTAATTTCTTTCTCTTTCTTTCTTTCTTTCTTTCTCTCTTTCTTTCTTTCTCTCTCTCTCTTTCCTTCTTTCTTTCTTTCTCTCTTTCTCTCTCTCTTGCCTTCCTTCTTCTTTTTTTTTTTTTTTTGTAGAGACAGAGTCTCACTTTACCACCCTCAGTGGAGTGCCATGATGTCACAGGACTCACAGCAACCTCCAGCTCTTGGGCTTCCGCGATTCTCCTGCCTCAGCCTCCTGAGCAGCTGGGACTACAGGCACCCACCACAACGCCCAGCTATTTTTTGATTGCAGTTCGGCCGGGGCTGGGTTTGAACCCGCCACCCTCGGTATATGGGGCAAGTGCCTACTCACTGAGCCACAGGCACCACCCTCTCTCCTTCCTTCTTTCCTTCCTTCCTTCTTTCTTTTTTTAAAAATTAAATCATATCTATGTTACATTAATGCAATCATGGGGTACAATGTGCTGGTTTTATATACAATTTGAAATATTTTCATCAAACTAGTTAACACAGCCTTCATAGCGTTTTCTTAGTTATTGTGTTAAGACATTTATATTCTACATTTAGTAAATTTCAAATGTACCCTTGTAAGATGCACTGTAGGTGTGGTCCCACCAATTACCCTCTCTCCACTCATCTTCCCCCCTCCCCTCTCCTCCCTATCCCCCTTCCTATATATTCTTGGGCTATAATTGGGTTCTTTCTTTCTTTCTTTCGTTCCTTCGTTCCTTCCTTCCTTCTTTTTCTTCCTTCCTTTTTTTTTTTTTTTTTTTTTTTGAGACTGGATCTTTCATTCTATTGCTCTAACTAGAGTGCATTGGCATCATCACAGGTTACTGCAACCTCAAATTCCTGGCCTCACAAAATCCTCCTGCCTCAGCCTCCCAAGTAGATGGAACTACAAGTACACACCACCACAGCTAGCTAATTTTTCTAGTTTTTGTACAGACGTAGTCAGGCTCTTGCTCAGGCTAGTCTCAAACTCCTGACCTCAAGCATTCCTCTGGCCTCAACTTCCCAAAGTGCTGGTGAGCCACTGTGCCTGGCCCCATGTTGAGACATCTTTAACCAACAGAAATAAGTGCATCTGTTGACCAAAGCAGGTGCAAGAATGTTTATAGCAACCTTGTTCATAATAGAACAAAACTGGAAATAACCCCAATATCCATTAACAGAAGAAAGGAAAAATAAACTGTGACATATTAATACAATGAAGTCGTATGCAGCATTGATAAAGAACAAATTACCTGCCCCACAACCCGTGATCGGCACCCTCCCAGACCTCCGGAAGAGCTGCACCATGACCCAAGATTGCTGCCTACATGGACCTCTGGAAGAGCTGACTGCAACCCACTATTGCCACAGGCCTGGACCTCAGTAAGAGCTGCACCATGAACCGCGACCTGCGCCTGCTGGATCTCTGCATGCCCTGACCAGGAACTATGGGAGCCACACAACCCCACATCCTCCCTCCTGTACCCTCCCTGACTCTATAACAGCCTGCTCGTCTGGCCAGGGACTCCAGCAGCTGCATGGCCCCTGGAGCCCTCCCTGCCTTTGCGCGGAGCCCTTCTCCTGGCAAGAGACTGCTGGAGCCTTGGGCTCTCTAATGATAAAGTCACTGGGCGCCAGGCACTCCCAGAACCATGTGCACCACCCCCTGGCCTGTTGCTGAATCCAGGTGTGTCACACTCTGGAGTTGCTTTCACAACCAGAACTCCCTGGCTGGGGCAGCCCCAGAGGACCTACACAGGATCACTCCCTACAAAGATCCAGCAACAATAGAGTTATCCTGCTGGGGTCTAATCTTGGAGAGACACCTCCCCAACTCTGAGGATGGCCAGAGGCAATGGTGAAAAACAATCACGAGGCAAAATCAACAGAAAAACTCTGGCAATATGAATAGTCAGAGTAGATCAATTCCCCAAGGATCAAGGGGGCTGACACAGCACAAGATCCCATGCACAAACAAATAGCTGAGATGTTAGAAATAGAATTCAGAATCTGGATAGCAAATAAGATCAAATTATAATTCCAAGAGTAACCCAAAAGATATCTCAATAATTCAACGAATTCAAAGACCAAATGACCAAAGATTTTGACACATTGAGACAAGAAGTTGCACCCCTCAAACATCTGAGAAACACAGTAGAATCCCTCAGTAACAGAATGGAGCAGGCAGAAGAAAGAATTTCTGACATTGAATACAAAGCTTTTGAATGCTCCCAAACTCTCAAAGAGGAAGAGAAATGGAGGGCAAAAGCAGATCACTCTCTCAGAGAGCTCTGAAATAATTTGAAGAAAACCAATATTTGTCTCATAGGGATCCCCAAAAATGATGAAGTGGCTTCACAAGGCACAGAGTCTCTTCTTCATGAGATTATGAAGGAGAACTTTCCAGATATGCCAAGAGATTCTGAAATTGAGATAGCAGACAGTTTCAGAACTCCAGCATGACTCACCCCAAATAAGACATCCCCCAGACACATCACAATCAATTTCACTAAAGTTAATATGAAGGAGAAAATTCTGAAAGCTGCCAGACCAAAGAAAACCATCACCTACAAGGGCAAGAATATTAGAATAACTGCAGATCTCTCTGCTGAAACCTTTCAAGCTAGAAGAGGATGGTCATTGACTTTTAATCTCCAAAAACAAAATAACTTTCAACCTCAGATCCTGTGCCCAGGTAAACTGAGTTTCATTTATGATGAAGAAATTAAATACTTTAATGACATTCACATGTTGAAGAAATTTGCCATAACTCAACCAGCTCTCCAGGATATTCTCAGATCTATACTCCACAAAGACCAGCATAATCCTCCACCACAAAAGTAAACCCACCCAGAAAATTTTGATCTAATTCCAACATCCACAGTCGCAAAAGGATTAAAATTCTCCACCGGACTCTCGAAAGGCTTATCAATATTCTCAACTAATGTGAATAATTTAAATTGTCCTATAAAGAGGCACAGGTTGGCTGACTGGATACATAAACTCAAGCCAGATATCTGCTGCATACAAGAATCTCATCTTACATTAAAAGACAAATATAGACTCAAGCTGAAGGGATGGTCATCTATACTCCATGCAAATGGAAAGCAGAAAAAAACAGGCATTGCAATCCTATTTGCAGACACAACAGGCTTTGAACCAACCAAAATAAGGAAGGATAAGAATGGACTCTTCATATTTGTTAAAGGTAATACTCAATATGTTGAGATTTCAATTATTAATATTTATGCACCCAACCATAACACACCTCAAATTATAAGAGAAATGCTAACAGACATGAGCAAATTGATTTCCTCCAGTTCCATAGTAGTTGGAGATTTTAATACCTGTTTAGCAGGGCTGGATAGATCCTCCAAAAAGAAGCTAAGCAAAGAAATTTTAGATTTAAACTTAACCATTCAACATCTGGACTTAACAGACATCTACAGAGCATTTCATCCCAACAGAACTGAATACACATTGTTCTCATCAGCCCATGGAACATACTCCAACATCGACCATATCCTAGGCCACAAATCTAACCTCAGCACATTTAAAAACATAGAAATTATTCCTTGCATCTTCTCAGACCATCATGGAATAAAAGTTGAACTCAATAACAACAAGAATGTGCATACCCATACAAAAACATGGTAGCTAAATAACCTTATGCTGAAGAATAGATGGGTTATAGATGAGATTAAGAAGGAAATCACCAAATTTTTGGAACAAAACAACAACCAAGACATGAACTACCAGAATCTCTGGGATACTGCAAAGGCAGTCCTAAGAGGGAAATTTATAGCACTGCAAGCCTTCCTCAAGAAAACGGAAAGAGAGGAAGTTAATAACTTAATGGGACATCTCAAAGCAACTGGAGAAGGAAGAACACTTCAACCCCAAACCCAGCAGAAGAAAAGAAATAACCAAAATCAGAGCAGAATTAAATGAAATTGAAAACAAAAGAATTATACAACAGATCAATAAATCCAAAAGTTGTTTTTTTGAAAAGATAAAAAAATAGATAAACCTTTGGCTAACCTAACCAGAACAAAAAGAGTAAAATCTCTAATTTCATCAATCAGAAATGGTAAAGAAGAAATAACAACAGACCCCTCAGAAATTCAAAAAATCCTTAACGAATACTACAAGAAACTCTACTCTCAGAAATATGAAAATCTGAAAAAAATTGACCAATACTTGGAAGTACGCCACCTACCAAGACTTAGCCAGAACGAAATGGAAATGTTGAGCAGGCCTATATCAAGTTCTCAAATAGCATCAAGTATACAAAACCTCCCTAAAAAGAAAAGCCCAGGACCAGATGGCTTTACGTCAGAATTCTACCAAACCTTTAAAGAAGAACTAGTACCTATACTACTAAACCTCTTCCAAAATATAGAAAAAGAAGGAATAGTACCCAACACATTCTACCAAGCAAACATCACCTTGATCCCAAAACCAGGGAAAGACACAACAAGAAAAGAAAATTATAGACCTATATCACTAATGAATATTGATACAAAGATACTCGATAAGATCCTAACAAACAGAATCTAACAACATATCAAAAAAATTATACACCATGACCAATTGGGATTTATCCCAGGGTCTCAAGGCTGGTTCAATATACATAAATCTATAAATGTAATTCAACACATAAACAAACTAAAAAATAAAGACCATAGGATTCTCTCAATTGACACAGAAAAAGCTTTTGATAACATCTAGCATCCCTTCATGATCAGAACACTTCAGAAAATTGGTATAGAAGGGACATTTCTTAAACTAATAGAGGCCATCTACAGCAAACCCACAGCCAATAGCATATTGAATGGAGTTAAATTGAAATCATTTCCACTTAGATCAAGAACCAGGCAAGGTTGCCCATTGTCTCCATTGCTCTTTAACATTGTAATGGAAGTTTTAGCCATTGCAATTAGGGAAGAAAAGGCGATCAAGGGTAGCCCCATAGGGTCAGAGGAGATCAAACTTTCACGCTTCACAGAAGACATGATCATATACCTGGAAAACACTAGGGATTCTACTACAAAACTTTTAGAAGTGATCAAGGAATACAGCAATGTCTCAGGCTACAAAATCAACACCCATATATCAGTAGCTTTTATATATACCAACAATACCCAAGCCAAAAAAAAAGTCAAGGACTCTATTCCATTCACAGTAGTGCCAAAGATGAAGTATTTGGAAGTATAACAAGGATATATTGAAGTATTGAAGTATTTGGGAGTATAACAAGTATAACACATCCTAACAAAGGATGTGAAAAATCTCTACAAAGAGAACTATGAAACTTTAAGAAAAGAAATAGCTGAAGATGTTAACAAATGGAAAAATATACCATGCTCATGGCTGGGAAGAATCAACATTGTTAAAATGTCTATACTACCCAAAGCAATATATAATTTTAATGCAATTCCTATTAAAGCTCCAT
>CAUYPK010017869.1:0-18058 GCA_963574355.1 Loris lydekkerianus | reverse complement strand
AAAAAAAAAAAAAAAAAAAGCCAGTCCAGGGAAGGGCACAGTGGCTCACACCTGATTATTAACAACATGCTATTCATGGTGCATTCCTGTTAGCGTGTACATTTTATTTATTTATTTATTTTGAGACAGAGTCTCACTGTGTCGCCCTCAATAGAGTGCAGCAACCTCACTTGGGCTTAAGCGATTCTCTTGCCTCAGCCTCCCAAGTAGCTGGGAGTACAGGCACCCACTACAATGCCCAGCTATTTTTTGCCAAAGTTGTTTAGTTGGTATTTAGCTGGACCGGACCAGGTTTGAACCCACCACCTTCAGTGTATATGGCCAATGCCGTAACCATTGTGCCACGGGTGCCAAGCATGTACTTTTTAAAAATTTTTTTAAGAGACAGTCTCACTTTGTCGCTCTCAGCAGAATGCCAGTAGAGTGCAGTGGTGTCGCACAGCTCACAGCAACCCCCATCTTGCCTCAGCCTCCCGAGTAGCTGGGGCTACAGGCACCCGCCACAATGTCCTGCTATTTTTTGTTGTTGTTGCAGTTTAGCCGGGGCCGGGTTTGAACCTGCCACCCTCAGTATATGGGGCCAGCGCCCTACTCACTGAGCCACAGGTGCCACCTGCATATACATTTTTTTTTTAATGCAGAAAGCAGACTGCTTTCCTGGCTTATTTTGCTGAAAAGTACAACTGAAAGAAGATGCAGATAAAACCCACATCTTCCCTCAGGTCCTGTCCAGACAATTGACCTGGGTTGCTTGCTTTCAAATAATATTTTTTCAAAAGGATCTAACACACCTTGTATAAATCATCTTGATAAGTACTGAAGAGAGACACAGCTTAGCAGAAAATACCTGAAACTAGGATGGTGGCTGTGGCTCAAGGAGTAGGGCGCCAGCCCCATATACCGGAGGTGGTGGGTTCAACGTCCCCCCCTACCCCACGGCCAAAAATTGCAAAAAGGAAAGAAAAAAGAAAAGAAAAGAAAATACCTGAAACTGGCTTGGTGCCTGTGGCTCAAGCAGCTAAAGTGCCAGCCACATACACCTGAGCTGGGGGTTCAAATCCAGCCCGAGCCTGCCAAACAACAATGACGGCTGCAACCAAAAAATGGCTAGGCATCGTGGCGGGTGCCTGTAGTCCCAGCTACTTGGGAGATGGAAGGGGGAGAATCACTTGAGCCCAAGAGTTGGAGGTTGCTGTCAGCTGTGATGCCATAGCACTCTATCCAGGGCAATAGCTTGAGACTTTGTCTCAAAAAAAAAAAAAAAAAAAAGAAAGAAAGAAAAAGAGCTAATAGATTGCTTAAATTGCTATCTGAGTTTTATCTTTAAAATTTATTTTTATGGGGTGGCACCAGGTGGCTTAAAAGAGTAGGGTGCCAACCCCATATACCAGTGGTAGCGGGTTCAAACCCAGTCCTGGCAAAAAAAAAAAAAAAAAAAAAAAAAAAAAAAAATTAATTTTATGTTATTTTTGAGACAGAATCTCACTTTGAGAGTGCCATGGCTCTCTCAAATGATCCTTTTGCCTCAGCCTCTTACTTACGTAGCTGGGACTATAAGTGACTGCCACAATGCTTGGCTATTTTTTCTTTAGAGACAGGGTCTCACTCTTGCTTAGGCTGGTCTGGAACTCCTAAACTCAGGTAATCCACCCACTTCGGCCTCCCAGAGTGCTGAGATTACAGGTGTGAGCCACCATGCCTAGCCTTACATTGCTATCTCAATAAAAGGTTCTTTCCCTACTCCCTTGCCCTACACCCTTCTGCTATAAATTAAAATGGCAACTTTTCAATAAAGCCTTCCTGAATCCCCTCCTCACAATGCTCCCTTGATATAATTACTTTTCTGCCCTCAAAACTATAGAGGGTAAAAAATAAAAAATAAAATAAATAGGATTAGTGACCATAGCTCAGTGGTTAGGGTGCCGGCCATATACACCCAAGCTGGCAGGTTCTAACCTGGCCTGGGCCTGCTGAACAACAATGACAACAACAACAACAACAAAAAATAGCCGAGTGTTGTGGCGGGTGCCTGTGTGGTTCCAGCTACTTGAGAGGCTGAGGCAAAAGAATTGCTTAAGCCCAAGAGTTTGAGATTGCTGTGAGCTATGACACCACAGAACTCTACTGAGGGCAACAAAGTGAGACTCTGTCTCAAGAAAAAAACAAATAAATAAAAATAAAATAAAATAAAAGTACACGTGCGGTGGCTCACGCCTGTAATCCTAGCACTATGAGCAGCCTAGGTAGGTGGAATGCCTGAGCTCAGGCGTTGGAGACTAGCCCAAGCAAGAGAGAGACCCCCATCTCTAAAAAACAGCCAGACACCGGGCAGCACCTGTGGCTCAAAGTAGGGTGCCAGCCCCATATGCCAGAGGTGGTGGGTTCAAAACCAGCCCCGGCCAAAACTGCAAAAAAACAAAACAAAACAAAACAAACAAACAAACAAACAAAAAAACAGCCAGACACCTGTAGTCCCAGCTACTTGAGAAGCTGAGGCAAAAGGATCGCTTGAGCCCAAGCGTTTGATGTTGCTGTAAGCTACAATGCCATTGCACTCCACTGAGGGTGACAAAATGAGACTTTGTTTCAATAAATAAGTAAATACCTACAAAACAGAGGTCCAGGCGCACTGACTCATACCTATAATCCTAGCACTCAGGAAGGCTGAGGCAGGAGGATTCTTTGAGCTCAGGAGCTCAAGAGCAAGCAGCCTAAGCAAAAGTGAATTAGAAAAAATTAGCCCGGCGGCGTCTGTGACTCAGTGAGTAGGGCACCAGCCCCATATACCGAAGGTGGCGGGTTCAAATCTGGCCCCTGCCAAACCACAACACAAAAATACCTGAGTGTTGTGGCGGGCACCTATCGTCCCAGCTACTCAGGAGGCTGAGGCAAGAGAATCACCTGAGCCCAGGAGTTGGTGGTTGCTGTGAGCTGTGTGACGCCACGGCACTCTACTGAGGGTGATAGAGTGAGACTCTGTCTCTAAAAAAAAAAAAAAGAAAAGAAAAAAAAAAGAAAAAATTAGCCAGGTGCTGTGGTCGGTCCCTTGTAGTTCTACATACTTGGGAGGGAGACTGGGGCAGGAGGATTCCTTAAACCCAAGAGCTTGAGGGTGCTGTGAGCTAGGCTGACAACACCACACTCTAGTTCACACCATAGAGTGAGATTCTTCCTTCAAAAAAAAAAACTACAGAGGGTGTCAAGAAAGTACACACATTTTAAGGAAGGAAAAAATAAACCTGTTAAAACTGTAGTACTCGGGCAGTGCCCGTGGCTCAAAGGAGTAGGTCACCGGCCCCATATGCCAGAGGTGGCGGGTTCAAACCCAGCCCCGGCCAAAAACTGCAAAAACAAACAAAAAACTGTAATACTCTACTTGGCTCGGCACCTATAGCACAGTGCTTATGGCGCCAGCCACATGGCTGGTGGGCCAGCTAAACAATAATGACAACTGCAACAAAAAAATAGCCGGGCCATTATGGCAGGCGCCTGTAGTCCCAGCTACTTGGGAGGCTGAGGCGAAAGAACTGCTTAAGCCTAAGAGTTTGAGGTTGCTGTGAGCTGTGACGCAAGAGAACTCTATTGAGGGCAATATAGTGAGACTGTCTCAAAAACAAACAAACAAACAAAAAACTGTAATACTCAGTATATACCTATAACAAAAGATAAATACAAGTCACATCAAGCACCTCTCATAATTGTAGAGGTCAAATGTACTTGAATATAACAAATTTCATGAATTTTTTCTTTATTTAAAATGTGTATCAATGTTTTTGGCACCCTCTGTATATTTTAACAATACTTATTTCCTTAAGCTATTACCTGTTAATTACTGTCCTACTCATCACAAAGTCTAAACACAGTATTCCAAACACATGAGTACTAAAACAGGGGAAAAAAGTATTTTATAGCATAAGGCCAAAGGTGACTAAGACCTAGAAGGATCTGGAGACCAAACCCAAGCCTTGTTAACTACAGTTTATTGGGGGTAGGAGGATAGGTTCATACATTATTCTGTCTACTATGTGCATGTTCAAAATTCTCCAAAGGGTAAGTGAAGATATTATTAAACCCTTCGTGCTCTTACTTTGCTACCTTTGAACTTTTCTTTTTCCTTTTAACTTGATCTTTTCCAGCCTTTCCTCCTTTGTTGTCAATAGGTCCACTGGATCATTAGCCATTTAACAAATGGTGGTTTGCAGGATAAAAGACAGACCTTTTGCACGGGCAGTGGAATTCCAAACACTAGACTCTTGGCTCCACGATGTCTGACTCAGAAGAACTGCTGGGAGCTATTAGTTTAGTTTGCCCACCCAGGCATATAAGACTCTTAGAGTTCCTTTTAGACCACTCTCATATGCCTCTCATTTATGACTACACAGTTTTGAGATTGTATGCTTTCACTTAGTACAGAAACAGATCAGGCTCACTATGACCACAGAAATTATAAAGAAAGTCCAAGGATAAGGAATCCAGAATGAGGCGGTTTTAAAAATGGAACTGCAACTGATCAGAATTTTTTTTTCTAGTGGGGCAATAACCCAACAAAAATGCATTTCAAAACCCCCAAATACAGGAGAAGGAGACTATATAATATCAGCATATAAAATACACTGTGCCCAAGGTGGCACCTGTGGCTCAAAGGACTAGGGTGCTGGCCCCATATGCCAGAGGTGGCGGGTTAAAACCCAGCCCTGGCCCAAAACTGCAAAAAAAAACCAACCAGCCAAACAAACAAAAAATAGACTGTGCCCAAAATGAGAACACTTGTCATTTTGTAATCATTCCTATGCTTTTCCCCTTCTGGGCCTTTGTTAACTCTCCCCTATACCTGAAAATACAATAAATCTGCTTACATTTTCCTTCATTCCTCCATCTTGGACTCTTCCTTCAACAAACATTTATTGAACATTGTACCCTGGCACTTAGTCTATAAACCCTTACCATCTTATAATTCATCCCTATTACTCCTAGAAGCTATCTTTATTTTCCTGGGATACCCACAGCACTTAGTTCACATTATTTTCTGGTGCTTCTCACAGGTGGGTCAAGAATGGGGATAAGACCCCAAAACTGGTACAATCAAGCTATTTTTTTGAATGCTGAGTGTGCCCTCTCATGTTCTCTTTAATGACAGTAAAACATTAAAGACATGTACCTTTAACCATTTTCTCAGCAGAGGTGATGCCAGCCTGAGAAAAACAAGATAGACAAGAGAAACAAAGAAATCAGGTTGCTTTACTGCTGATACCAAATAAAGAATGTTATTAGCAGATCAGCACCTGTAGTTCAGTGGTTAGGGCCTCAGCCACACGCACAGAGGCTGATGGGTTCAAGCCTGGCCTGGCCTGCTAAAGAACAATAACAACAACAACAACAACAAAAAAGCTGGGGGTTGTAGCAGGCGCCTGTAGTCCCTGCTACTTGGGAGGCTGAGGCAAGAGAATTGCTTAAGCCCAAGTGTTTGAGGTTGCTGTGAGCTATGATTCCATTGCACTCTACTGAGGGTGACATAATGAAATCTTGTCTCAAAAGAAAAAAAAAAAAAAAAGGAATTTTATTAGCTACACAATAGTATGCAAGTATATGACATCAGCAATAAAGACATAATGCAAAACTAATTTTTATGTGAGAATCATCTTCCTATTCACTGTTAATTGACCATATGAAATTCTCTGACAACAGAATAATACAAAACTAATTTTTACACGTGAATCATCTTCCTACTCACCATCAACTGATCATATCAAATTCCCTGACAGTGATGACAATTCCATCCATGGTGAACCTTCCATATATAAATCCCTACAAACAGTATACATTACAAAATAGCTGACCTTGGTTGAATGCAAAATCTATGGGAACAAATGCAAGCCTTCTGGGTTTTTTTGTTTTTTGAGACAGAGCCTCAAGCTCTCACCCTGGGTAGAGTGCGGTGGCATCACAGCTCACAGCAACCTCCAACTCCTGGACTCAAGCGATTCTCCTACCTCTGCCTCCTCTCAAGTAGCTGGGACTATAGGCGCCCACCACAACGCCTGGCTTTATGTTATTTTTTATTTTTGGGGGGTTGCAGCCGTCATTGTTTGGCGGGCCCAAGCTGGATTTGAACCCGCCAGCTCAGGTGTATGTGGCTGGTGCCTTAGCCACTTGAGCCACAGGTGCCAAACCAAATCCAAGCCTTTTATGTGGACTAACTGATCTACAAGAAAGTCAAGCATGAAATCTGGTTCTAACCATGGGACTCCTCTAGTAGTCCTGGTAGGAGAACACAGGCAATAGGCTCTAAGGCTACATGTAAGCTACCTTATAGTTACTGGGTATTCCCAAGCAGGCCCCAAATTACAAAACAAACTGTTTACATTCCAAAAAATATGTTTAGAATCAGTAGTTTGAAATGTGGAAAACAGGCCAGGAGCAGTGGTCCACTCTTGCAATCCTAGCACTCTGGGAGGCTGAGGCCAGCGGATTGCCTGAGCTCAGGATTTCAAGACTTGCCTGAGCAAAAGCAAGACTTTATCTCTACTAAAAATAGAAAAACTAACCAGACATTGTGGAAGGTGCCTGCAGGCCCACCTACTTGGGAGGCTGAGACAGGAGGACTGCTTGAGCCCAAGAGTTTGAGGTTGCTGTGAGTTATGATACCATGAAACTCTAGCCTGAGCAACAACAAAGTGAGACTCTGTCTCTAAATAAACAAAAAATAAATTTGAAAACATTTTTTTCATTAAAAGTATTATTAAAAGATACCAAGGAAGAAGCCCCCAAAGCCTACAATAAATTCAAGTTATTTTATAATGGAAAAACAGCAGGCCAGCATTAATCACAATGTTCTATGACTATATAGTACTATGTACTAATTTCGGCTTAATTTTTTTTCCCTTGTAGTTATCATTGCTAGGTTTCTTTTCTTTTTTCTTTCTTTTTTTTTTTTTTGAGACAGAGCCTCACACTGTCGCCCTGGGTAGAGTGCTGTAGCATCACAGCTCACAGCAGCCTCAAACTCCCAGGCTCAAATGATTCTCTTGCCTCTGCCTCCCAAGTAGCTGGGACTACAGGCGCCTGCCACAACGCCCGGTTATTTTTAGGTTGTAGTTGTCATTGTTGTTTGGCAGGCCCGGGCTGGATTCGAACCCGCCAGCTCAGGTGTATGTGGCTGGTGCCTTAGCCGCTTGAGCCACAGGCGCCGAGCCACTATGTACTAATCTCTTAAAATACTGATGGAGGAGTTCAGCCCAGGGGCTCACGCCTATAATCCTAGCACTCTGGGAGGAATGAGGAAGGACTGCTTGAACTCAGGAGTTCCAGACCAACCTGAGCAGGAACAACAGATCTCACCCAAAACTAGAAAAACTAGCCAGGCATTTTGGTGGGCACCTGTAGTCCCACCTACTTGGGAGGCTGAGGCAAGTGGATCACTTGAGCCCAAGAGTTTGAGGTTGCTGTGAGCTGTGATGACACCACGACACTCTGCCCAGGCCAACAGTGGAGTGAGATTCTGTCTAAAATATATATATAGATAGATAGATAGATAGATAGATAGATAGATAGATAGATAGATAGATAGATGGATGGATGGATGGAGGGATAGTATACACCAGTCAAATGGGCTAAGAAACACTTCACGCTGTTACTACTTTCTTACAATTCACAATAAAAATATTACCTTATTAAAGGCACTAAGAAGACATGCACTAAACTATCTCAATCTTTCACAAACTGTTTTGATCATAATGAGACTTTTTTTCCTTCATAACGTCTATGGATATCTTATAGAACAGTTTGCAATATATTCCTTGGGAAATGACACAATGGACAATAATATGATTGTAATAGTAAACTAAACAAAATTCAACAAACTTGATTATGGTATTTTTTTTTTTTTATTATTGAGACAGAGTCTCACTTTGTAACCCTTGATGGAGTGCATGAAATCATAGCTCACAGCAACCTCAAACTCTTGGGTTTAAGCGATTCTCTTGCCTCAGCCTCCCTAGTAGCTAAGACTATAGGCACCCACCCCAACACCTGGCTATTTTTTTTTTTTTTAAGCAGGTCCTCGTGTGTTAAAACCCACTAGCCCTGGAGCATGTGGCCGGCACCCTAACCACTGAGCTACAGGCAGCCAGCCTTAATTATGGTTGTTACTAATCTTGAATACCGGAATACAAAGAATTAAAAAAAAAAAAAGAAAGAAAAAAAGAAAAAAACAAATTACAAAAATAATAGGACTGGGTGCAGTGGCTCATGCCGGTAATCCTAGCACTCTGGGAGGCTAAAGCAGGTGGAATGCCTGAACTAACTGGTTCAAGACCAGCCTGAGCCAGAGCCAGACCCTGTCTCTAAAAATAGCCTAGCATTGTGGTGGGCACCAGCTACTTGGGAGGCAGAGGCAAGAGAATCACTTGAGCCCAAGATCTTGCGGGTGGATGGCACCTATGGCTCAGTGAGTAGGGTACCAGCCCCATATACGGAGGGTGGCAGGTTCCAACCTGGTCCCGACCAAACTGCAAAAACAAAAAAAATAGCCGGGTGTTGTGGTGGGCGCCTGCAGTACCAGCTACTCGGGAGGCTGATGCAAGAGAATTGCCTAAACCCAAGAGTTGGAGATTGCTATAAGTTGTGATGCTACAGCACTTTACCGAGGGTGACGGAGTGAGACTCTTATCTCAAAAAAAAAAAAAGAAAAGAGTTGGCTCAGTGCCTGTGGCTCAAGCAGCTAAGGTGCCAGCCACATACACCTGAGCTGGCGGGTTCAAATCCAGCCCAGCCCGCAAAACAACAATGACAGCTGCAACCAAAAAATATCCGGGAGTTGTGCTGGACAACTCTACTTGGGAGGCGGAGGTAGGAGAATCACTTGAGCCCAGGAGCTGGAGGTTGCTGCCATGGCACTCTACCCAGGGCGACAGCTTGAGGCTCTGTCTCAATTAATCAATCAATAAATAAATTTAAAAAATAGCCAGGTGTTGTGACAGGTGCCTGTAGTCCCAGCTACTCGGGAGGCTGAGGTAAGAGAATTGCCTAAGCCAAGAGCTGGAGGTTGCTGTGAGTTGTGACGCCACGGCACTCTACCAAGGGCAATAAAGTGAGACTCTGTCTCTAAAAAAAAAAAAAAAAGAGTTTGAGGTTGCTGTGAACTATGACACCATGGCACTCTACAGAGGGCAACAAAGTAAAACAGGAAAGGGAAAGGGGGAAAGAGGAAAGGCAGTAAGGGGGAAGGGGAAGGGGAAAGGAAAGGAAAAGGAAAAGAAAAAAACAGAAACTTATGTAGGGGATTTGGGAACACTTATTTTAAAAGACTGCCACATATGAATTTCATTAAAAAAAAAAAAAAAGATCAGGAGGCTCAGCACTGTGGCTCAAGTGGCTAAGGCACCAGCCATATACACCTGAGCTGGCAGGTTTGAATCCAGCCTGGGCCCGGCAAACAACAATGATAGCTGCAACCAAAAAAAAAAAAAAAAAAAAAAAAAGCTGGGTGTTGTGGCAGTTGCCTATAGTCCCAGCTACTTGGGGGGAGGAGGCAGGAGAATCACTTGAGCCCAGCAGCTGGAGGTTGCTGTGAGCTGTGATGCCACAGCACTCTACCCAGGGTGAGAGATTGAGGCTCTGTCTCAAAAGAAAATAAGAAAGAAAGAAATCAGGAGAGTAATGTTAGAGAGGAGAGTGAGGAGGCTACGTCTGGCTCATGCTCTCAACAGCCATTGCAATACATTGAACTCCACAGCGACAGTGCCAAGGCAAGTGAGAGTCGGACAGGCACTGGGTGACTCTGTGCCTCACTGAGGAAAAATGACTAAACATGGGCAAAGGAGATCCTGAGAAGCCGAGAGGCAAAATGTCATCATATGCATTCTTTGTGCAAACTTGTTGAGAAGAGCACAAGAAGAAGCACCCAGATGCTTCAGTCAACTTCTCAGAGTTTTCTAAGGAGTGCTCAGAGAGGTGGAAGACCGTGTCTGCTAAAGAGAAAGGAAAATTTGAAGATATGGCAGACGGACACAGTTCGTTATGAAAGAGAAATGAAAACCTATATCCCTCCTAAAGGGCAAACGAAAAAGAAGTTCAAGGATCCCAATGCACTCAAGAGGCCTTCTTTAGCCTTTTTCTTGTTCTGTTCTGAATATTGCCCAAAAATCAAAAGAGAACATCTTGGCCTATCCATGTTGCAAAGAAGCTGACAGAGATGTGGAGTAACACTGCTGCAGATGACAAGCAGCCTTATGAAAAGACGGCTGCAAAGCTGAAGGAGAAATACGAAAAGGATATTGCTGCATACCGAGCTAAAGGAAAGCCCGATGCAGCGAAAAAGGGAGTCATCAAGACTTTAAAAAGCAAGAAAAAGAAGGAAGAGGAGGAAGATGAGGAAGACGAGGAGGAGGAAGAAGGTGATGATGATGAATAAGTTAGTTCTAACACAGTTTTTTTTTTTCTTGTCTATAAAGCATTTAACCGCCCTGTACACAACTCACTCCTTTTAAAGAAAAAAATTGAAAGGTTTAAAAAAACATTAGGATTACCACTTTCCTCTTTCTTTACACCAGTGGTTCTCAACCTTCCTAATGCCACACACGACACGTTAATACAGTTCCTCATGTTGTGGTGACCCCCAATGATAAAATTATTTTTGTTGCTACTTCATAACTATAATTTTGCTGTTATGAACCGTAATGTAAATTTCTGATATGCAGGATGGTCTTAGGCAACCCCTGTGAAAGGGTCATTCAACCCCCCAAAACAGTCACGACTCAAAGGTTAAGAACTGCTGCTTTACACAAAGATACTGCAAGTAATCTTATGGCTAGCTCATTATTTTTATTTTTTGTAACTCACAAAGAACAAATTGAAGGGGAAAGAAATGAGAAATCTGTAATTAAACTAGACTTGAAAAAGGAACAATGGAAGGTTATTATGAAGAACATGAATATGACAGAAAAAATGTCTTAAGGTGCAAATAACTGGGCCATGCATACTCCCAAGAGGGAAAGAAAAAGGTTAAACACTTCCTCACATCAGCCAACTGGTGGCACCACAAGCTTAGAACTTGTATTGGCTGGAATACATGTAGATGGATTAAGTTGGTTCTTGGGAAACAGCCTTGATTCTCAACCAAAAGAGTGGACATTTTAATGAGAATATCTGCCATCTGTAAGCAAGTATAGACCTTTTTTTTTTTTTTTTTTTGCAGTTTTTGGCTGGGGTTGGGTTTGAACCCACGAACTCTGGCATGTGGGGCCAGTACCCTACTCCTTTGAGCCACAGGCGCCGCCCACAGGTATAGACATTTTAAGGTGGACTGAACATAGTTGTATATACAACTCTGGCAAAAAAGTGCAGAGCAACTTCAAAGGGTACTTGTAAATTGTATCCCTGACTCCACACACAAAGAACAGAAATACAACTGGCACTTAAGTCGCAGGCTGATAATGAAGAACTCACTGGGATCTTATGATTCAAAGGGGAAAGGCAGCCCAACAATCAAGTCAGTCGAAAAATCTGGGTGCCAATCATGATCGCTTTGATCCTCTAAATCACTTTGAAAGCTATCCTTAAAGGCCTGATTCAGATGGCATTTTTCACATGCAACCTTTACTGATCACTGATCACTTCCTTTATTCCTCTTTTTTTTTTTTTTTTTTTTGAGACAGAGTCTCAAGCTGTCACCCTGAGTAGAGTGCTGTGGCATCACAGCTCACAGCAACCTCCAACTCTTGGGCTTAAGTGATTCTCTTGGCTCAGCTTCCCAAGTAGCTGGGACTACAGGCACCTGCCACAACACCTGGCTTTTTGTTTGTTTGTTTGTTTTAGTTGTCATCATTGTTGTTTGGCCCAGGCTGGATTCGAACCCACCAGCTCCGGTGTATGGTGCTCTGGCCGCTTGAGCTACAGCTGCCAAGCCATATGTGCTCATCTTAATCTATTTTGCTCAGTTACTCGAGTGCAAAAACCATATCTCTCAACAAATATCAAGTTCCTTAAAACTCTGCAATTTTTTTTTTTTTTTTTTTTTTTTTGAGACACAGTTTCCCAAGTAGCTGGGACTGCAGGCACCTGCAACAACGTCCAGCCATTTTTCTGTTGTTGTAGTCATTGTTGTTTAACAGGCCCAGGCCGGATGGGAACACACCAGCCTGGATGTATGTAGCTGGTGCCCTAACCACTCAGCCATGGGGCCGAGCCAAAATCATAAAATCATAAAAATTTTGAACAAAATTTTGATAAAAAAGAAACAAACAAACAAAAAAAAATCTGGGAAATTTGTCTTATGCAGAATTCCCACTCTCTGCCTTTCCTGAAAAAGATGTTAAATGGGGGCAGCACCTGTGCCTCAGTGAGTAGGGTGTCGGCCCCATATAGCGAAGATGGTGAACCCAGGCCCAGCCAAACTGCAACAAAAAAAAAAATAGCCAGACATTGTGGCAGGCACCTATAGTCCCAGTTACTTGGGAGGCTAAGGCAAGAAAATTGCCTAAGCCCAAGAGCTGGAGGTTGCTGTGAGCTATGATGCTATAGCACTCTACCAAGGGCAACAAAGTGTGACTCTGTCTCTAAAAAAAAATAAAATAAATAGGCGGCGCCTGTGGCTCAAAGGAGTAGGGTGCCGGCCCCATATGCTGGAGGTGGCAGGTTCAAACCCAGCCCTGGCCAAAAACTTAAAAAAATAAAATAAAATAAATAAAAAGAAAGACAGACCCCCGTCTCTACTAAAAACAGAAAGACTGAGGCAAGAGGATCACTCGAGCCGGAGTTGGAGGTTGTTGTGAGCTGTGAAGCTATGGCACTGTGCTTCAAAAAAAAAAAAAAAAATTTGGTGCCTATGGCTCAGTGAGTAGGGCAGTGGCCCCATATACCAAGGGTGGCAGGTTCAAACCTGGCCCTGGCCAAACTGCAACAAAAAAAATAAAAGCTGGGCATTGTAATGGGCACCTGTACTCTTAGCTACTCTGGAGGCTAAGGCAAGAGAATTGCCTATGCCCAGGAGTTGGAGGTTACTATGAGCTGTGACATCACAGCTCTCTATCAAGGGTGATAAAGTGAGACTCTGTCTCTTAAAAAAAAAAAAAAAAAAAGATGTTAAATGTATTTTGTTTGGTTTTTGAAATATGAACAATTTACAATCTCTACATTTTAGAGGACTAAAAAAAAATTTTTTTTTTGTTTTGAGACAGTCTCACCACATCACCCTCAGTAGAGTGCTGTAGCAACACAGTTCACAGCAACTTCCAGCTCATGGGCTTAAGCAATTCTCTTGTCTCAGCCTCCCAAGTAGCTGGGAATACAGGTGCAGGCCACATTGCCTGGCTTTTTTTTTTTTTTTTTTTCTCTTTTGGTTGTAGTTGTCATTGTTGTTTGGCAGGCCCATGATGGATTCGAACCCTCCTGCTCTGGTGTATGGGGTTGGTACCCTAGCCACTGAGCTACAGGCGCCGAGCCTAGGGGACTAAAATTTAAATAATCAGGTGGCACTCAAAGCTCAGTGGGTAGAGTGCTGGCCACTTATACCCAAGGCTGGTGGGTTTGAACCCGGCCTGGGCCTGCTAAATGACAACTACAACTAAAAAATAGCTGGGCATTGTGGCAGGCACCTGTAGTCCCAGCTACATGGGAGCCTGAGGCAGGAGAATCGCTTAAGCCCAGGAGCTGGAGGTTGCTGTGAGCTGTGACGCCACAGCACTCTACCAAGGGTGACAAAAAAAAAAAAATCAAAAATCTGTATCAAAAAAAAAAAAAGTAGTAAAACTGATGCAAGAGGATTGCTTGAGCCCAAGAGTTGAAGGTTGCTGTGAGCTTTGACACTATAGCACTCTACCCAGGACAACGGTTTGAGACACTGTCTCAAAACCAAAAAGAAAAGAAAAATAATTTGTAAAAAGGCTCCTGGGTTTAGCAAACTTTATAAATATATATATATATATAGATAGACGGTTAGCTCAACATGGCTCACACCTGTAATCCTACCCCTCTGACAGGCCAAGGTGGATAGACTGCTTGAGCTCAGGAATTCGAGACCAGCCTGAGCAAAAGCAAGACACCACCACCCCACCTCTACTAAAAATATAAAAAGTAGCCAAGCACCTGGTGGTGGGCACCTGTAACCCCAGCTACTGAGCAGCCTATGACGAGACCACAGAATTCTACCCAGGGCAAGAGAGTAAGTCTCTGTCTCAAAATAGAAAAAGAAAAAAAGAAAGAAAGGAAGAAAGAAAAGAAAAAGAAAGAAGAAAAAGAAAAATTAGTAAATAAGGAAACCACTATAAATGGAGAGTATTACAAAATTGCTCATGTAATAACATACAGCTTTTAAAACAATAGGTAGTTAGCAGTCCCTCAAGTGATTCTCACTTTGTCAGGTAGACAGAGGAGGTATACTTGTGCTGTTTCACAAATTATAAAATTAACTCAAAATCTAAATATAAATTGTTCAAAACTGCAGTTTGGCCAGGCACGGTGGCTCACACCTATAATCCTAGCACTCTGGGAGGCCGAAGCTGAGCTCAGGAGTTTGAGACCAGCCTAAGCGGTTCTCAACCTGTGGGTCAATGTAACAATGAAAATACATCACAGCATTAGGCAGGTTGAGAACCACTGCTCTAGTGAGACCCCAGATCATGGCAGACGAGTAGAAGCTAAAACTATCACTTCTTCCCTAATTCTCCTTCATTTTAGCCAATTCTACATTTCATCTCAGCCGTAAAATTAGAGTAGCTCTACAGATATGAGGTCAAAATGAATTATGTGATGTTTGTTCCCTTGACTTCAAAAAATAAAAAGCAGACAGGACCTCTGTATGGAGATGGCTAAATTAACAAAGGAATAAGGGAAACATCTGTAAGACAGGAAAAAGTCAAAGCTGTGTGTCAAGGGAGCTGTCCTATGCTAGTATTAACAATTCACTAGAGATGCTAGAGAGGCTGGATTACATATTTGTTGCCATCAGCTAATTTAATTAAAAGGTCTAGGCAACTCCAAAGCTGCAAATTCAGACAAAAGGATATCAAGCTCTGAGTTATTCTGAATTGTACTGTGATTTCTGTGGTTAATTACAGCAATACAATATAAAAGGGTAGAATCAAATCTTAAAGAGCCACATTGCAAAGTAAAGGTACACTACATGGTATATATTTGATGATTCATGTTTGTCATTTCCTCACAGAGCAATACAAAATAAGTATGGGAATTTCTTGGGCTTTTGATTTCACCACAATTATCTGCTTCACTGCAAAGATCAGGAAACATATGGGATGAATTGGTAAAAGCTGTTTAAAGTTTCTGTTGCCTTTTTTAAAAATTCATCTCTACAGCCAATTTAGGATATCCATGAATAAGATAGAATAGCTATCTTTAAATCACATCCAAATTCTTTAGCCATTTTTAAAATAAGAGGTGGTAGCTCACGCCTGTAATCCTAACACTTTGGGAGGCTGAAGCCAGGAGGATGGTTAAGCTCATGAATTCAAGATCAGCAAGGCAAGACCCTATCTCTACTAAAAATAGAAAAATTAGCCAGTCATTGTGCACAGCACCTATAGTTCCATCTACTGGGGAGGTTGAGGCAGGAGGCTCCCTTGAGTACAGGAGTAAGGTTGCTATGAGCTAGGCTGACTCCATGGCACTCTAGCGTGAGGCAGCAGGGTAAGACTGTCTCAAAAAAAAAGAAGTTGTTAGGAAAAGAAAATTGTTGAAGAAACGATGAGAGATAAAGTATCTTGAGGGGGCAGCGCCTGTGGCTCAAGGAGTTGGGCACCGGCCCCATATGCCAGCGGTGGTGGGTTCAAACCCAGCCTCGTCAAAAAACTGCAACAACAACAACAAAAATTAAAAGATCCATATGAAAAGAAAAAAAAATAATAAATAAATAAATAAATAAAAGATCCATATGCTCTCATTTCTGCTCATTGTATCTTGTATCAGTAGAATCTCAGTGCTAAAGCTACTATTTTAAAAAAATAAAGTATCTTCAAGGAGCTCTGGGCTCCTGTGGAACATAGAGCCATAGCATAAAGAGTAAAAAACAAACAAAAAGTGGTTTTTAACACTGACCTCAATGTATGATGAATGAACTCAACACCAAGACTGAACTAGATCGGAACAGTGAATCTATTAACTGTGTGACCCTGCACAATATATTTGAGCATAATTTCATTAGCAAGAAAAAGATTCCCTCAAATTTGTTCTAAAAATTACACTATGTAATCCATCTATGTAAAAAGTACTCAGCAGAAAATCTAGCAGACTTTTCTTTTTTAAAAGAATTCAACTAGGGGGCAGCACACTTAGGTCTGTGGATAGGGTGCCAGCCACATACACCAAGGCTGGTGGGTCAAGGCTGGTGCATTTGAACCCAGCCCAGGCCAGCTAAAACAACAATGACAACTGCAACAAAAATATAGCCGGGCATTGTGGCGGGCACCTGTAGTCCCAGCTACCTGGGAGGCTGAGGCAAGAAAATTGCTTAAGCCCAAGATTTGGAGGTTGCTGTGAGCTGTGACACTACAGCACTCTACCTAGGGCAATAGCTTGAGACTCTGTCTCAAAAAAAAAAAGGCTCGGTGCCTGTGGCACAAGCTGCTAAGGCGCCAGCCACATACACCAGAGCTGACGGGTTCAAATCTGGCCGGGGCCTGCCAAATAATGACAACTACAACCAAAAAAATAGCCAGGCGTTGAGGCAAGAGAATCGCTTAAGCCCAGCATTTGGAGATTGCTATGAGCTGTGATGTTACAGCACTCTACCAAGTGTGATAAAAAAAATGATAAATACAAATAAAAGGGTGTAGCCTGTTGCTAAGTGGGTAGAACGCCAGCCCCACATACCAAGAGTGACCCCGGCCAAACTGCAACAAAAATATAGCTGGGTGATGGTGCAGGCACCTATAGTCCCAGCTACCCGGGAGGCTGAGGCAAGAGAACTGCCTAAGCCCAGGAGCTGGAGGTTGCTATGAGTTGTGACGCCATGGTACTCTATGGAGGGTGACCAAGTGAGACTCTGTCTGTTAAAAAAAAACAAGAAAAGAAAGTTTAATTTACAGAACCTAGTCCCTATAATTTCAGATAGCCTCAAGGCCTTCAAGGGGCCAGAGACAGAGGCAAAAAGCTATTTAACTAGCCTTAATAAAAACCAGAAATAGGGTCTATCACACACACACACACACACACACACACACATATATATATATATATCTTGTGAACTATTAGTACACCTATGGGTACAGCACTATTGAGGCCCTTTACCTGCAAATCTTACGAAAGAATAAACAATTAACTAGGGGAGAGAGTCTCCTTCATTAGCCTTCAAGCTTTCAGGTAATCGAAGTAAATTTTTACAAATGTGTTCTCACTTTATATAATGAGGTTCAGAAGTATTCTTACTTTAAAACCTAAGGGGCCAGGCGCGGTGGCTCACTCCTGTAATCCTAACACTCGGGGAGGCTGAGGCAGGTGGATTGCTTAAGCTCACTGATTCGAGACCAGCTTGAGCAAGAATGAGACCCTGTCTCTACAAAAAAAAACCTAAGGAACAGGGCAGTGCCTGTGGCTCAGTGAGCAGGGCGCCGGCCCCATGTACCGAAGGTGGCAGGTTCGAACCCGGCCCCCGCCAAACTACAACAAAAAATAGCCAGGTGTTGTGATGGGCACCTCAGTCCCATGTAGGAGGCTGAGGCAAGAAAATCGCTTAAGAGATGGAGGTTGCTGTGAGCTGCGATGCCACCACATTCTACCCAGGGCAACAGCTTGAGGTTCTGTCTCAAAAAAAAAACAACTAAGGAACAAGGACCAAGGTGGCAGACAAGAAACCTTACTTCACCATTTTTTGTTCCTCCTGTTGTCCTTACCCTGGAACTGGAAGAGGTATGAACTTAGTAAACTACTTCATCATTTTTTTTTATTTTTTTTTATTGTTAAATCATAACTGTGTACATTAATGCAATCGCCTGTACCCATTCTAACATGCACCATAGATGTGGCCCCACCCATTACACCCCCTCCACCGAAACCTCCCCCCTCCCTTCCCCTTCCTTGGCCCTTTCCCCATAGTCTTGTGCTATAGTTG